>JAILXH010270172.1:149-13950 GCA_023558415.1 Piaractus mesopotamicus | reverse complement strand
CACACACACACACACACACACACACACACACACACACACACACACACACACACACACACACACACATATATATATAGACTGTCAATTTTATGCTCCACTTACCATACAGGAGCAGTTTGTAGTTCGACAATTACAGACTGTATCTTTGCATTCTTTGTTAGCCCCCTTTCACCTTGTTCTTCAATAGTGAGCAACCCCACAGGAGGTATTATTTGGGAGGTGGATCATTCTCAGCACTGCAGTGACAATGACATGGTGTTTGCTGCGCTGGAACGAGTGGATCAGACACAGCAGTGCTGCTGGAGTTTTTAAACACCTGCCCACTCTATTAGACACTCCTACCTTCTTGGTCCACTTTGTAGATGTAAAGTCAGGAGGTGTTGGTCATACTCTAGTCCTTAAATCAGTTGTCACAGGACTCTAAACACAGGACTCTAGATATTTCTGGTTGGTGGACTAGTTTCAGTTTAGCAGTGACACTGAGGTGTAAAGTAGGACTAACACACCACCACCACCACATCAGTGTCACAAGCTCAAGAAATGTACTCCATTTATATGATTTAATAAAAGAAAATCCACAGCAGAATATAAAATCATATGAAATGTATCTTTTGTGGGACCACAAAACCTCATTCAATATAAACAGATATGGAAACAGAGAAAAGAAAACCTTTATTAAGTTAAAAAATATATATATATTTTAATGGTCAGCTCTTGTCAGTGAGCAGGGGAGTGACATCAGTGTGTCACTCCCCTGCTCACTGCCCTGCTCTCACAAAGAAGTTTTTCTGCAAGCTAACACACTCTCAGGTTTTCTAAAAAAATAAATGCAGTTGAGAACAGGTTAACTTGCTACTAATCTGAAGCAGCAGGAAAAATTCAGAATATCTGATAAGACTGACACAGTGAGTCTATACATGGACTTTTGACAAATTAAGTTTCTCAAGTAAGGTTGAGTATGAACTCCTGATTTTACTTCACACACACATGCAGTTTGTGCCTGTATACCATACATGTATTTGTAAGAGAGAGCATTGTTTTCCTTCTCCATGCTGTGTGGGATATGAGTGTTCACCTTTCTGAGGGAGAAAAAGATTTGTCTGCTCCTTCTGCCATGCTGTGGCTCTTGTGACTGTTTACAAGCTCCGCTCAGAGGAGGGACTGTATCACATAATCAGAGGGTGATAGCGTAGTGGAAGCTTGTAAAAGCAGAGCTGATCTGCACATCTAAAGAATCTCAGGTGAAACTTGTTTGACTAAAATGAAGTGACTGTGTCCACAATAACTTTACCCTGTGTTTAATATTGCATTACCGAATCCCGACACTCAAGACTCACAAAACTGTCAATATACTGTCAGACCCCCAGTAGTGAGCCATTTTTGCACTGGAACCACCTACAGTGAGGTTTACATGTGTCGCTCCTTGAAAAGTGTGGCAAATGAGTGAACACTAATATGTTCAAAAACCTACACAAAACACTGACAGAATACAAGTGAATTATTTAGCACCTTCAACAAATAATAAAAAAAAAAAAGGACTGCCAAAATGCAAGGGACATTTTTCAGACTCTGTTCTACTCACAAAAAGCAATGCTCTTCATTTACATCCATTTCCTTTAAGATCTTAAAGCACCCATTCAACACATATGCACTGCATGCACAAACTGTTCTCTCTGGCTCTGTCGAGCTGCCTCTCGAACAATAAATTGTTTAATTAATAAAGTGTGTTCAGTGCTGGTAAGAGCATTGAAGCGTGTACTCCAACGCATTTCCACGTGGCCTTCCAAAGACCCAGAGACTGGAGGCAGACCACATTGTGTTTGCAACAGAACACAAATCAAGCAAGGAACATGGCCCATTTCTCAAGTCTGAGTCAGAGACGAGGAAGGCCGAGCCTGCACTGGCACAGTCACAACCACCCCAGAGAACTCAGCCTCATTCCCTCCAAAAAACTTTACTGCAAACTTCAGCCTCCTACATGATGTGAGGTCACCCACAGGTCTGATTGGCCATTAAGAGTGAGACAGTGGAAATGCTCCTAAAAAAGGCAGTCAATAGCAGTTCAATACTTAGTGAAAATGTATACAGTGCCACGTTCGTATGTTTGTGAGAGAATGTTCAAGTGTACAGTGACAACGCTTTAATATCCAAAATGTAGCCTTGTTTTTCTGACGAGGTGCTTTCGACATTTTAAAAATTTTGTTTACTGTACTGCTCTTTGAAGGTTGATAACAGACCACAGAGCACCAGAAGGGACTGCCTTTCAAACCTTCGTTTGCAGAGCTTTGTGGTTTCTTATTTATTCTTCCATCATTATCACATCTGGACTTGCTGATAGGGTCTCGTTTATGTATGCACATACTGATCCCCATAAAGTACACTAGAGGTTGGTGAAACGTGGTGTGGCACTTCTCTGCCGCATAATAGGGAAACTTTGCCAAACAAACTTCAGGTTCTCATATTTTCCAGCCAGAGCAGAGCTTATATAAAAGAGTAAAACAAATCTAATAGCAATAAGATTTCAGGCACTCTTTTATTAAGATTCTTTGAAGCCCTAAGGCTTTATTTCAAGTGGGAAAAAGACAGTAATACGCTTCCTTTAATGTTATATAACAGATGGTTTTAGGAGAATTGTCACTACCCAAGTGAAGAAGGACCTCCATTTAATATGGGTTTTTACATACTCCCCCATGCAAAAGAACTTCAGACCCATCATTAAAGCACAACCCTGCCTTTTAATACGGTTTCATATTACTTGCACCTGGCTTCCTGACAAATAAACAGGTCTGAACTATGGGTTCTTTCAATAAGATGTGCATTATAGCGCAGGAGCACTTAGTAAATGAGGCGGACAAGCTGATAAGGTGAGCATTGTGCAAATGGAGGGAGGCAGGCTAGGTGAGTCTGGCACGTAGTCAGCTGTCTTGATTCCTAGAATCACAAGGCCACAGGACTCAAGAGGACACACATACATACAAAACAAAAAAGAAAAAACACACACATACCCCATTCATACCTGTCCAATTAATCGGATTTATCATTATCGTAAGCGCTGAAGTCTCAGCACAAACATGCATACCAGAGCATGTTCCAAAATGAGTTCTTAAATGAAGTGTGCCTTCATTATAAAGTCCAACAAGCCTAAGCCAACAGTATTGCATCAATACACAGCCTCAAATATTTTTCCCCCCTTTTCACATGTCAAATACAGGCTAAAAGATGACAATCCAATTACAAGTTATGAGAAATGTTTGAGTAAAACAAATAAATCATTGAAGGCATCTGTCATTCTTCTTTTTATTAGTGGCTACATGCCAAAAAAGGTCTCAGGTGAATGTAATGCTGCATTTGCAGTGTTTTTTAGTTTCTCTTCTCATTAATTTTCTACAGATTCAACTCCAAAAAAGTTCGGACATTCTGTAATATACTAATAAAATCAGAAAGCAGTGATTAGTAAATTCTGGTTGACCTTTATTAAATTGGAAATGGTACAAAAAAACCAAAAAACAAAAAAAAAAAACAAAAAAAAAAAAACAACAATATTTAATGTTTTACTTGATGAACTTCACTATATTTTTGTAAATATACGACCATTCCAAATATATCTGCAAACACATTCCAAAAAAGTTGGGACATATGACCATGTTTAACAGATTCATTCTTCTGTTATGCAAGTCTTCACATGTGTAACTACACTGTACCTTCGTTGTTGTATTTTGAGCTTAACAAGACACACGTTTTCAATGGGAGACAGTTCTGGACTGCAGACGGGCCAGTCTAGCACCCACATTCTCCGATTACGCAGCCAGGCTGTTGTAACGTGCAGAATGTGGCTTGCTGTTGTCATGTTGAAATAAGCATGGGTGTCCTTTAAAAGAGAGCATATGTTGCTCCAAAATGTAGTCAGCATTAATGATGCTTTCAGAGATGTGCAGGTGCAGTGCACAAATACCACCAAGACAGGCCCTAGCTTTCAAACTTTACACTGATAAAAATCTGGATGGTCCTTTTCCCAGAGGAACGCAGCATCCATTATTTCCATAAATAATCGGAAAGGTTGACTTGTAAGACCACAATACACATTCCCACTTTGCATCATTCCATTTCAGATGAACTGGTTATAGACCCATCATTAAAGTGATGGGAGAACCGCGAAGTCGGCAGCATTTCCGGACGCTGGCAAATGGCTTCCACCGTGCATAATACAGTCTTAACTTGCACCTGTGGATGCAGCGAGGAAGTTTTTACTGACAATGGTTTGTCATGACTGCATCACCTGTTTGAGATGTTTTTTGAATATTTCCTAGTCTTAAATTGCTCCTGTCCCAACTTTTATGGAACATGCAGCAGGCATCAGAATTTACATATATTTATTAAAAAAATTGAAAAAAAAAAGTTCATATAATAAATTATTAAATATATTGTCTTTATAGCATTTTTGTTCAAATACAGGTCAAAGTAGATTCATAAATCACTGCTTTCTGTTTTTATTTGCATTTACCTACTGTCTCAACTTTTTTGGAATAGGGTTTGTATGAAGACAGGCAGCAGTCCTGTGAAGAAAACTGTGGGAGCAGCTAAACTTGCTTGCAATTTAGTGAAGTACCAACAAAGCAGGAGATATGTGTGATGTCACTCACAGGCCCATGGTCAGGGCGAAGACATCTGAATGCCGCACTGTCAGGCAACAGCCTAAACTTCACTATGACCAGCTGACAAATGTGACAGAAAACAATGCTCTCATTCTGGATGACTCACTTGGAGTTAAAAGCCCTTTCTTGGAATTACTCTAGAGAGCAGGACCTCCAAAAACAACCTTAATACAACTACAAACAAAAAGAACAAGCAGGAGAAGGCAAGAGAAAAGAAGGAAGAAACAAACAAAGAAAATGAAAAAACGCTGTATGTCCGTCTGCAGCATAACACTCAACATGCGAAAAAAGGCCTGATCTGACAGTGAAAGACAGAAGTGACACACGTACAATCCCCCAAGGGGTCAACTAGGGACACTATATGACTGGGGAAACAAAGGTCAGAGGGCAGGAACTACGCATGTTTACAGCAGACAGACAGGACTAACAGATTGACTACATACTAGATCAAATGTTTCTTTCAAAACCTTAAAGTGACCCTTCAAGTTCATGTGTTCGACGTTTGTGTTTGTGTGTTATCGTTAGTTCACTAATAAAACACCAAAAGCTATGACATGTAAGGCAAACATCAGATTCTGAGGCCCGCCAATGAACAGAATAGCCAAAACAGAATAATCCAAGCTTCTTTCACATATTAAATCAAGTCTCTGCAGCACTGTATAAATATAACTTACTGCACCATTTTACCATGCATTTAACTGGGGGGAATATGCAAGAGCAGTGAACCTCTGAGCTCCAGGCACATCTTGATCATGTTAACCAGGAGAAGCTGGAGCATTTGCTTTGGAAGGGTCGCTTTACTGTTGTGACTTACAGAATATGAAGCAGTCAAAGCAGTATTAAAAATGCAGGGTTTAGACCTAAGATGGAAACAACACCCCTATTGTAGTAGGAGTCGAGCTCTTCCAAGTCTTACTGCCTGCTGGCCTTTATACTGCAAGGGAGGTGCCATCCCCAGTCAAAACGAATGGACAGACAGCTCAATAACGCACCGCGGCTCTCCCATCACTGTAGTCAAGGTTTAGCACAATTACCTACACAACTAATAAACGTCCCTCGAGTTAGTGTACCCATTTCCATATGCTAATAAAAACCTGCAGCTTAGTCACAGATTCAGATGAGAGGCTGGAGCGGGTCCCAACGAGTGACTCAGGCTTAAGAGTCATTACGCAGCCTAAAAACACAGAGCACCACCAGAGTCCTGTCAGGGATCTGTAATTAAACATGTATGTCGATATCAGGATAAGTAAAATCATGTGGCTATGTAAGACAAATAAAGTTATGTTAGTCATTACAGACTGACTTTTCCAAGAGAACAGAGTGCTAGACTTTGCATTGAGTATAATGAATAACAGAAAGACATAATAACAAAGACGTAAACAGGCAATTTTACAAATTCAGAGGTTTAATATTGTATTTAGCTATAAGCACTCCATTTCCTGTGCAGAAAAAGCTAACAAGCTTACAGCTAGTACGTCATTAAATAAGTCCACTCGTGACTAGTCAGCTGACAGTCAAATAAACAAACGAACGAACAAACGGCATCACTAGCTCGTATTATAAGCAGAAAAAGCACAAGAGTGCCAAGAAAGAGAAGAATACAAGAATACAGATGACGAATTTTTGGTTTCAACTTTAAGTTTCACTAATTTGGTGACTGCCTGACTTTCTTTAACTTCTCTGATGCATAGCTGAAAAATGAGTGCTTTTGAAGGTTTATTACCTAATAAGTCACTGTAATCTGTGCAATAACAGCGGTCTTATATGTATTGTTTGTCACACCGATACTGAAAATTAAATCTTGGCAAAATTCTGTGGCTAACTGTGTGAAATCAGTTATGTTCACACATGCTGAAAGTCAGATCATACAATAAAGATATTCTGGCAACAGCCCTATGATGCAAGAAATTAATGACATTCAGTTTGGTTCAGTTTGCTGAAAAAGGCCTCAGCATAAAAGTGGCAATTTTCTGCCTGGAGGAGGAAAAAAATAAATAAATAAATAAAAATAAATGAAGGCGGAAAGGCTGGAGCTGTTTGTGGCAGGAAAAACAAGGGCAACATAGAATGCCCAAAGTGAGCTTGAGGTCAGTAGGCTAATTTTTTGTGTCCATTATGTGGTAGCAAGATATGCCATTTAAAGGCAGATTACTCTATATGTAAACTGGAGGTTGGACCAGGCTGAAGGCAGAATGTAGGTAACCCTGTGAGCAATAAAGTAATGTGCAGAAATAAAGGAATAAGATAATAAACAAAAACAACAAAAAAGTGAAAAGAGGAACAAAATATTTCCATATTATATCATCTAGGCTGCTGGTCTGGCAGGGATAAACTGGCCATTTTGTTTATCCCTTAAATGAACGACTATTACATTTACTGAACAGTTCCAGACACCAGAAAGGAAGAAAAAAAAAAAAAAATAAAATAAAAAATAAACAGCTTTTCTCAGTTTTACTGCAATTTCAGCCGATTCCTTTTGTCAACAAGCGGCACGTGTATATATAGATCATAGAGTTGATTACCAGTCCTGTGGATCATCCAGAGAAAGCAACAGGAAACCAGAAACAACATGTTCCAGTGCAGTCCTATTTTAATGACCGGGACACTGATCCACAGACGAGACCCACGTTTCCATACATGCAGAGGACACCGAACAGTGTGCATGAGCAAACTCTGACTCATAGTGAGCTGGAGACTCAGTCATATTCAATTGGACACAATTCCGTTTTAGCATCTGGATCTCGTTCATAAGGTAATGCAATAAGTAATGAACTCGAGCCAGGTCATTAGATTTAGTTCACTGTCTGCACAGAAATGCTTGCTGACTTACCAGACTATTCAAATTTTGGGGTAATTGTGACCCTTCATTTTACCATTAGAAAATGGCCAGATTTGAGGGCTTCAAATAAAAATAAAATAGCGTGGCATAGAACATTCTCATGCATTATTCACACAGTTGGTGTGCAAGAGAGCTGAAAAAGAACAAAATTTAGAAGGAAAAAGTACGTTCTGTGGAGATTTATGAGTAGAGTATTTTAAAAACTGAGATATAAGCCAATAGGCTAACTGAATTGCACAAAATTCAGTGAACAATCTGATCTTCTCCATTCCCTGGTGCCCTCATACAAGGACATCATGGCTTGATTTTTTTTTCTTCTAGATCTGTAAGCCCAACACAAACCAGCTTTAAGAAAAAATGCAAAACAACCTTTCTTTTTAACACTTCAAAATAAATTGGCAGCCAAAGGTTAAAAATAAAAAGCCAAAACAGATCAATGACCAATCAATATTCATTCTGAGTTAGCAATGCAGTCAGGTAAAAAAAAAAAGAGAAAACACACACACAAAAAAGAGAAAACACACACACACACACACACACACACACACCACACGTGCCAGCTACACAGTGAGGATCCTTAGCCAACAAATGCAACTCCCAAAAGGACCTCTAGTGGTGGTACTCAGAGCTTCTGCTTCAAGCGCAACCCCCTGAATATTAGGGTGCTCCACAAATATGCACACATCACGCAAACATAATTTTCCCGTAAAGGTCCTCATCACCATTTACAGCCATGTGGGAAGACATTAAGATCAAAACAAAGAAGAAAAAATAAATAAATCAGAGCCCTTAGAAGAGGCACATTCATGCTTTCTGAGCTCAACAGGGTGGCCTTCCCACGCTACCTCCTCACGCTTTATGGCTGTGCTTGAAAATCACATATCAAGCCGTATGTACGGGCAAGGGTACGTTTCCACATTTAACTTTAAATACTGCGATGCATGTTTGTGAGGGGAAAAAGGGGTTCAAACAAACTTGTTTTCTAGCATTTGTTTACTTGAAGAGCAATGCTTTCATCCGTTAGTCAACCAAGCCCATAACATCTATAAATATAAATCCTCTGTTTCCAATGGATTCAGTCCTTTATGGAAGCTTCGAGTGAGATTTCTGCATTTGTTTTCTCTTTATGACCTTAAAGCACATCTGGCTACAAAATGTTTCTGCTTTAAGTTCTGACACAAAAAAGGCAAGAGTTGAGATAGAAACAAACAGCTCATTTCATTATTTTGGCAGTCATTAATTCCACCCCCCTACCAGCTAATTGCTTGATTAAAGGTAGTTCCTCGCAGCTACCAATAATGCAACGTCTGATTTAATTTTGGAAAAAATCTGAAAGTTGTATGGCTGTTACTACTCTACTCTTGTAATCAGAAACACTAGCAAACTCTAGTAAAGATGATGGGAAAGAAAGGAAAAAAAAAATTAACATGGGGGCAGATAAAAGGGGGAATATGAGAGTTGTTGTTTAGGCAAAGACAGCTTCACTCCCCATTATGTCAGCTTCCCACTACCCAGGAGTGCCAAAAAGCACATTTTCGTAAACATGCTATTCAATTTAATGGAGTCTTTTTAATAGGGTGATATTTGAATATCACTTTGTTTATTTGAATAGACGGTTTCGAACAAACAACCCGTGACAGACTAGCAGACTTTTTCAGCTCTAATGCCAAAACAATAATATGTGATGGATACCAATTGGCCTGCGTATTTTCAGTGCTCTCATGCCTCAGTTTCAAAATTGTGAAAGGTAATCACTAGCTAACAGTGCGTTTGTCTGAGGGGAGCTCTATTAAGTTCTGCCTCCAAAAGCTCATGACAAAACGATTAATATCAACACAACCAGGATTTAACCAGACACTCTCTGCTGAAAAGAAAACAGTATACAGAGCATTTGAGTCAACATCACACCAAGCTTTTAAAATGCAAAAACATGGTTGGAAAGGGATATAGTCAAGTCATGCTACAGATTACATAGAAGAAAGATAGAATTTACTGTCTGAAAGCACTTTACGCTGTGTAAAAACAGGTCTATAGTTCATGAAGTTATATATAAACTTTCACATTTTGTGTGGCATACAACTGAAGCATGACCAAATTATGTTCACATTGACATTTCTAAGCAAAGGTAAATCCGCATGAGGACAAACCACAAATATGTGGTTTCTATGCAATGGACATCAATCTCCCCACACTGAAGCACTGTACCTATGCAGATACATCTTGAGTAATGTAGGTCAATAATTCATTGACACTGCACTTAACCTGCAATAACTTTTGTGTGTGAAAGACAGAGTCTGTGCCCTACCTTGCATACGGTCTCTATGTCCCATGGTAAAATGGTCCGCAAGTCAATGACCTCACAAGAAACACCAAGCTTCTCCTGTGCCATGGTAGCAACTTCCCTCATTACATGGACCTGCAGAGCAGAAGAAATGCATCAGGTCAACTCTCCTCCCAAATCTACAGATCAGATTAAATCTGGCATCAGCCTGGAAGGAGAAACACTGCAGTGGTACACCATATAACCTCAATTCTCCTGTGCTCATATAAGGAGTGATGCAGTGTTTTAAACCTCACTTCTATCTGCTGCATGTGTATTATTCACAAATAATAATTTCAATAACATTTCTCAATACTTAAAAAAAAAAGCACAGAAAATCTGTTCACTCAAAACATGATTATAAAAGAAGCTTCAGAACCTGCCCATTCCCTTATATTATAAAAGAGCTTCTAATAAATGGGTCTTCTGTCTTCTCACTAAGTATAGAGAATTGTCTGTGGTAAACAGCTGTACAATACTGATCTGGCACCCAGAAATTAGTTTGAAGAACACCAGATTATTCTTTTAACAGAGGAGCTCCAAACTTCAAAACTGTTACATTACATAATATAGCTAGAGATTTAGCATCTGCTTGAATATATTCCAATGTGAAACAACAGAAGACAGACCTGAACAACCCACTTCATGCATTATTTAAGCAGTGAGGAACTCTTCGGTTTTACTTCATTAACTGTCTTAGCACCACAGATTGAGTCTGATGAATAGGAGAGGTAATGGAGTGAGAAAGAGAAGAGCGTTCGTTTCGCAACAAGATTTGATTTCCACTGCTTCAATAGATTTTTTTTTTCTCCCCTCCGCAAAACACTGGCTTGAAAGAAGGCGATTTTCTCACTTTCCCCTCGGCCCCTTACTCCCCTTTGCTCTTTGGGAGAAGGTAAATTATGCTTCAGGCAGGATAAACCTGTCGAGTGGGAGAGCCGAGGCTTTGGACACCCAGAGAGCTATTGAAATCATAATCCCATCCTGCACATAGAGGAGATAAGAGGGAGAAAGAACCAGCCGAGCAGACGCAGCCTGTTCACACAGAGAAGGGATATGCAGTTGGTCAGGGACAGAGGTCAGCACTGTGTCCAGTGGCTACATCCCCTGGAGCTCCCCCGCTAAGAGAGCTGAGCTTTTTGATAGAATATGTTTTAATCCATGGTTCTGCCTTTTACTTGGAAATGTCACAAAGCTCAGAGTCTAAATTAGAGTCCATTCAGCCTGCTGCACCGCTCCACACGTGTTGCTGTGGCTGATTCCACATGTGTGAACCCACTTGCCCTCCTCCTGCTGTTCATGTGGCCTACCTGTGTTCCCCAGGCAACTAATGTCATGTCACTTCCCTCCTGCACAACCTCGGCCTGTGATAGGGGGATGTGGTATGGTTCGGTGGGGACCTGCTCCACTGCACAAAGAAAACAGAAGGAAATGGCACATGCATGAAAACAGACTTCAAGAAAACCATGGCATAAAAAAAATCCAGTCTAGATCACATACTCTTATACTTGAATACTGCCGTTAAACCGGATGGGGGAGTCCCGAGTCTTACCCAATAATGATAGAGTACATGTCAACTGGAAACTCTGATTATGAAGCCAGTAGAGTACCACTCCAAAGAATCAGGACAATTAATAATAATGTATTTTCACAAGACTTCATCAGTCACTGGGAGTCAAAGGGTATACCTTTATGGCATAAATCAAAGCCATCCCTTTAGACTCGTCCAAAAAGGCAAATGCCTCCAATTACTAATGACAACAGATGTATTAAAGGGTCTGCTTACTTTAGTTATAAGCCTAAAAGAATGACTAAAAAAAGCAAGCGATCAATCATTTATGGGGTTACTCTGATTGAAAAAGAATCCATACTTGCATAATGTAGCACTAACAAAATAACCATATCATGAAGCATAAGTCAGATCAATTTAAATCTGGATTGAAAAGGTTCTCCTGCTACCACATAGAAAAATGTAAACAGAAAATGGCTGATTCTGGAGAACCCAGATTAAGAATATAATAAATGCAGTAGGTGGATTTTAATCTTCTTCTCAAACCAAGTTCTAAATGAAGCCCTTTGTTTGAGTGCTAGGCATCAGAGGCTGATTCTACTTCGTATAAAAGTGCTCCAGAGAAATCAAGCAACGCATCAATAACAGTGGTTGCTGGCTGAAGCAGTAGTACCACTCAAAGAAGTCTTATGACCCCTCGTCTCCATATCCAGACAACCTTTTGGTTGACTGCCACTTTCCTTCTCTTGAGGCATGAAAACCTCAACCAAGCGCAAGTTTTAGCATTTCCAACGAGAAAGACCACAGATACATTCAAGTGATTTTTATAACAAAATCAGAGGATTAGACTTTGAGTTGCTGTCCAAGAATTAAATCAACTTATGAGCTGACAGGTCTGGCGCGTTAAACCTATTTCTCAGAAGTTTAAGTTCTGCTTTGCGACACTCTCAAAGCAAATGAACCCCAGCGAGGACCCAAAATAAGAATCGAGATTTGGCACTGTGTACCGCAGTTACCGCTCTCCTTTTTGTAAATACGGTAAATAGTTAGACGGGCAGCAGTGTTAATATCAAGTTTGGTGGTGAGGCACAGATCATGGTGAAACATAACAATACACTACTGATATTCTAATGCCAACTTCCTTTCATGTCTAGTTACTTGCTATGACTAAAACTACTGTACACAGCTTAGTAAGACTGGAAATGTCATGTTTAAACTGAAATTAGTCACAGGCTGTTTTCCACATTGAGGAAAAAAAAAACTGGCCAAAGATCTCTACAGAATTATCCGAAGCTCAATGCCTACGGAATCCCTACTTCAGAGCAAAAATTATATTTTAATATGTAAATAACCAGTTACTCTTTACAGACCTAATATAACGTTTAGTGCTCTTTTCTAAAATTGTAAGTATTTGCACAGAATGTGCAATTTCCATCCATTTGAGAGCCATGTTGGTGTTTTTTTCTCCCATATTGCCACAACAGCCAGAGAGATAGGGAAGCCCAGATGAAGACAATAGATCAAACGAGCCAATAAGGTAAAAAGAACCTTTAGCAAAAGGGATGAAAATAGTCTGTAATTAAATAGCATTTAGCTGTGAAGATAATTTAGCATTTGGGATAAAGTACAAAACCCTTAACGACCCATGATAGCTGTGATTAAGAAAATTGATGGCTGAAAGGTAAGAGTTGTAGCGTATAGTCTGTGCAGGGTGAGGAGGAGGAGGAGGCGTGGCTTTTGAAGTGTGAGCCACTCATACAAAAGAAACAGTGTTGAGGGCTGACATGTCTTGCCTAAACGAGAACAAAGGCACACTCTTATTCTCTCTTTCGCCCAATACAAATGTATCTGACTGAAATTTTCTGAATATTTTACATACTGCAGTCACTTCAGCATGACATCATTGTTGGAAAAAAAGAGAGAGAAGTTAGAAGAAGAAATTACACTTCATTCCTTGAAAGTCAATACTTAATTACACATGGAGACACAATTTTGACCACTTCTAATTATTCACAAAGATCTTTTACTCTGATCCTGTCATGCTTCCTGTACATGGTGTTGGGGGTCTAGCTGAGAATGAACGTTGCTTCATTAGATTCAAAAAGCTGAACAACAACAACAACACAAGCGACACAAGCTTCCATCAATGATTTCTTCACTTTCTCATCGCTCAGTTCACTTGTGTACAGCAGGCAAAGTATTCTTATGTGCATTCTTACAAAATCTGAAGACCGTGTATGAAAACTGAAATTTTCAATAATTCTGGTGACTACTGGTTCTTGCATCTAGATCTTGTTAAAAAATCCTTCATCTTCATAATAAATGAAGCAGGTTCCGACCAAAACGACAATTTTGTGGCCAATACTAACACCAATTTTAAAAGAAATTCAAAAAATTCAAAAATTCTGTTAATTGATATTAGACGACATAATTTTTAACTAATATTCTTAATTTTCAAACTTGCTAAACTCAAACTACAG
>JAILXH010270154.1:12810-24418 GCA_023558415.1 Piaractus mesopotamicus | reverse complement strand
ACTGGCCTGCACAGAGTCCTGACCTCAACCCGACAGAACACCTTTGGGATGAATTAGAGCGGAGACTGCGAGCCAGTCCTTCTCGTCCAACATCAGTGTCTGACCTCACAAATGCGCTTCTAGAAGAATGGTCAAAAATTCCCATAAACACACTCCTAAACCCTCTCAGAAGAGTTGAAGCTGTTATAGCTGCAAAGGGTGGGCCGACATCATATTAAACCCTATGGATTAAGAATGGGATGTCACTCAAGTTCATATGTGTGTGAAGGCAGATGAGCGAATACTTTTGGCAGTATAGTGCATCTCTTGCTGGCCTATGCTACATATGGCATAAAACCTACATTTTGCAGAGAATGCTTTGAAGATGAAATTATAAAGATGAAAGATATGTTGTTCTAACATAAAAGGACACACTCCAATCAGTTAACTACTTGTGGGAATTTCTAATCATGAAGCTAGATGATTGAAAGGTTATTTGTAGCGTTGTATTTATACTCTGTTAATGTTTTAGCCTAGGTCAGTCATCCTGTAAGTAGATAAACCCAATATTTAATATGCAATTTAGACTCTGTTGGGGTAAAATGTCATAACTAAATAACTATTTACCATTAATTATTATTATTAATGTGGCAGGCCCTAGGTGAGTTTGCAAGGAAAAATCTGTACAAGAAAACAAGGAGAGGCAAAAGAAACAAAAAAGTATTAAAAATTTCAGATTGTTGTTTAAAAAGCAAAAAAAGGTTGTCCATATTTGTTGGATGAGCACACATCTAGCCATCCATTATAATGTGAATCCATAAAGCCATCCATTCCAGGGTTGTTTATCTAAACCAAGCGGCACTTCAGCATGTACATTTTGATGCACTGTGATTTGATTGTTCTTCTGGCTCTCTGTTGGTAATTTGGATGTTCTCTCTATTATCCACGACACTACATTTAAACTGCAGGGAGAGAAGAGTTAAACAAATTACAAAACAATTTTGATAAATAAATTGAAGCAAATGTTTTTTGAAGAGAATCACAAATTAACAATGATTTTTAATTTTTAAAGTAGATTTAAATGTTTCATCTGAATGTAAAAAGATATTGGAAACACTCACATATAGGAGTGCTGCTCTTGCTGCACTTTTGAAGGCCATATCAACATCTATATCCTCTTTAGCACTGCACTCAAAATACTCAGCCCCCAAATTCTCACACCACTGCTGCACATGCTCAGGAGAAACCTGTGAACAAATGAAGATTTTTAAAGGAAACATTACTCATTTCAGATTTGGGCAGTGACTGCTTACATGCAATCTGGATTATGTGATTTAATTACAACACTTAAGTCTAGAGTTTGCTTTAAAAATTATACATAGGATTACATACTTTTTTCAGACTTTATACTTTTTAAGGATTACTGTTTTTCAGAATTACATTTTTTATTATGGAACTTAAATAAATCAGTCTATTCTCAGTGTACTGAGTGTGTCTGTAGGCTGCTGTCACTATGACTGATAACAGTTGTATAGAAAATTTTAAGAAGAAACAGAGAAAGTAGTCATAAGTAATCACATTAGATTATACCTTTTAAATGATCAAAAGGATTGTTACCGATTACATTTTTAGTTTCAAAAACAGACTAAATTTCTAAGTAATCTATCCAGAATGGACCTTTTTTTTTTTTTAGCTTTAATTTATCTTATTTATATTGTTAAAAAATGTGTTGGTTTATGATGCCCTGGCGCATCCTTAACCAGGAGAAATTACTAAAGTTACATATGTTACAAATTTTAGATGTTCAGAAACATTTAGACATTCTAACTGATCTGGTGAAATAATTATAATTCACTGACCATTTAATCATCATGGTCATGGTTTGTAAAAGGCAGTTTTTTTCTTCCCCTCAGTTTAGGCTTTCCACGGGTTACTATCCATTAAGAACTTTAGCATATGGCTGAAACCGTCGGCAAAATATTTTTACTCTAACTCCATCTTTATGGAAGTAATAATTTTTTGAAGCCAATATTTTGTTTTGTTTTATATAAATGTTTTGTACTATATGGTGAAGTTTGCCTGTTGCTCAAAAATGTCAAAATCAAAAACATTATGCTAATGCTAATGTAAGTGTAAACACTAGTAGACAGAGTCTGGAAATGATCGTATTATCTCATCTGTGAAGCTGTTGTCAGTTAAGGAATCAATAAAAGGGAAAACTAAAGTGCAGCATATATGAAGCTTTTCCGTTAATTTACACTGACCAGACACTGAACCGACCTGGAGCTCTGAGTATGTACTTTATCTGTGTTTGAGTGATCTAACCTCTCGGGTGCCCAAGTCAGTCTTACTGCCCACCACAATAAAGGGAAAGGTCGTGAGGTCAGCAGGGGCGGCCTGCAGCAGGAATTCTGTGTGCCAACCATCCAGCGCGCTGAAGGAGGCTGCAGAGCTCAGGTCAAACACGAGGAGGCAGCAGTGAGCACCGCGATACAGAGTAGAGCCTAAAGAATGAAACCGCTCCGAACCAGCCGTGTCCCACACCTCCGAGAAAAACACTCACAGACATCACACACAAGCATGATACAACACACGATGCAAAATGTGTCATTTCGAGAAAAGAGGGATGCATCGATACCGAAACTGGTGTAAGATTTGAATTTAGGCTGATGGACTAAATGCTTTAATATAACGTTTTCTACTTTAATGTTTAAATGTTTGTCTCCATCCGGCCTCCTTTTTAGGTCAAGAGTGATACAATCGAATCCAACACTTACAGTGGTATCGATACCGTGCTCGTTTTTTCTCGTACTCCTACCCAAAAAATTCACCGTTTCTAACAGCCAATACCCAGTACCATGTGACTTAAGCCGAGTATATGCTGTCGCGCAAATGAACACAAAGCTCAAGCTGCAGGTGAAGGAGAATCTGCTCACACAGAGAGGTGTTACTGATCTCGTGGCAGGCGCCAAAGTCACCGGTCCGTTTAAACATTGCACCTTTGCAGATTCCTGTCAGAAATCCCCAATCACAACCGCTTCCCCAGTACAGGTGGAGATATGTAGGTTAGCGAAAACATTGGTAGGAAATGTCGACATTTCACCATACTGACTTTACTCTGTTTGACTGAGTAGAATTACGAGGTATAAACACTATCAAGCCGTAGGTGAGAAATGGTGCCTCTCTGATGGTTCGATCATGGCGCAAAGCTTTTGGAAGGCTGCTTCGACATTCTGAAATGCCTAATCCAAAACTTGTTTGAAAAATGGCTCTGCACAGTGTGCTCCCAGAACTATCTGGTGCATTTGTGTTCCCAGATGTAAGGTGGACACCGTCTGGGCGGCACGGAGCTGCAAACAATCATAAAA
Source organism: Piaractus mesopotamicus (assembly GCA_023558415.1). Classification (NCBI taxonomy): domain Eukaryota; kingdom Metazoa; phylum Chordata; class Actinopteri; order Characiformes; family Serrasalmidae; genus Piaractus; species Piaractus mesopotamicus. The sequence goes on along the minus strand of JAILXH010270154.1, from coordinate 21,071 downwards.
AGATGGCAGATGGCTGTAAAGGTAATTCTAATTAAAACCAAACACCGAGTTAAATCTCTATGTTGCTTGTTTTGATGCAGCCCCTAATCGTGGCAGCCTACGTAATCTAAAGTTTCTTCCCGTCGGCACAAAACCTTGTATCTCAATTTTTACCGTTTTTCAGTTTTTGACATCGTTTGAAAATGCCTGTTGCCCTTTACATTGTGGGCAAATTTCATGTGAATGTAGCAAAAGAAATAGCCCAAAATGTCTGGGTCTGTTGACTTGCATTAAAAGCAAAACTATGTTTTTTCCTTCCCGAATAAAGGCATTTTTGAGATACGAGGTTTTGGTCCGACAACAGCGAAATGCTTTAACAAGTGTGGTGTTTAAGAGGTGTCATGCACTGACAACTGTGTTCCCCTCATTTTTACCTCTGGCGTTATTAACCAAAAGTTTGTCAGTCCCGCAAAACTAAGCTTGCCTTGTTTTGTTTTAAATGAAACAGCTTTATCTGAAATTGTTCATAGACAGCTGTTTGTAGGGAATGCATTTCACGTAGCATGGACGGAGCGTTTTTATACAGCATGAGCGTATAAATCGTTGGCTTTGTACATAATGGTCTATTCAAACGTACAAGATTTCTAAAATCACATAGTGTATGCCTGACTTTAGAGGACGTTCAACGAGAGCTCGACCCATATGGAATGAAATACATTCCAAATGTATTTATCAAATATATTTTTGCAATGCATGAAAATGTCTATGTATTTGTTAAATATATATTTAAAATCTATTTATTTGTATTTGTTATCATATTTTTTCAACTGTATGTAGTTTAACAAAGGTTGAAAGTCCTGACTTCTGTGTTTTGCATTGTACTTTGCATTGACCATTGTACACGTGGTAAAACAGCACTCACACACAATATATTTCAAATAAACAAGATATCAACTCATCAAACTGCATTTTCACAGTGTATCAATACCTACAACACTTTTTTTTGCCATATTGAAGGTTAATTTATTAATACTTAAAATTAGGATACTGGAATACATATTCGTTGGAATGTATTTCAGCATGGATTGCAATGCAATATTTCCCATATAGATAAAAATATATGTCCATATAATTTTTTTCCATATGGAAACCAGCTATACAAAAGACTCCAAAAAGACATAAAATCCACAAGTGAGCCCTTCGGATGCATTATACTTGGATGTGATTATTGCTGTCACTGTGCTACAGAGACTGTTGTTGAAAGAGACAGTTGAGGAGCATCAAAACTATGAAACATACTTTTCTTACAGCGGTACAGAAGCACTTTTCTGATGTATGTTAGAACAAAAGCCACTCTTCCCCACTGCAGTGCTACTTGATCCAAGGTATGTAGCATAGTTAGCTAATGCACATCATTTAAATTCAGATAGATGTTAATGATTCAACTGTTAAGACACATTGCACTTGTTAACACTAGCAACTACTTAATTCTAAGTAGGTTACTCAGTATGTTATCAGACTCGGTATCAGCAAGTACTAAAAATTATGTATATTTATTTGTACTCTGAAAAAATGGTACTGATGCATCCCTAATTAACATGATTAATGATATATGAAATGTATGTTTATCATTAGAGTACAGGAGTTTTTTTACTTGTCTCAGACAGCCATAATCTAAATAAAATGTGAATTAACGTCAAACCTTTGCTACGCTCAGATGTATATCTGTTTCCACACAAAATAAAGGGTTTTAAAAAATATATTTGCAATATTTAAACAAATTATTCACAAAATATTTGTCACAACTTCACTATAATGAAGTTGAACTTACAATGGACATTATTCTGGCACAAAAAAATTAAATACTTGCTGAGGTGGAAAAATGTGTGTATATATATTTTTGTAAAAGCAATATATAATTAAAACTAGAGGGTAGAAAAAGTATGATTTCTTGACATAAAAAAATAAAATTAGCTCAATCATGTAGCACTGATCTTATGGAATGACTCAAATACATAAAACATAATCACAGTTCTCATACTATCCAGTTAACCCCTTAAACTGTAGGCTTACTATTCAATTCACTTGGTAAAAAAATGAAATGTACATAACGTTCCTATTACCCCAAATCATGATCACTGGGAGTGTGCATGGGATGGAGCACTTTTTAAACTACTGAAGCTATTCATGTCCATTTTTGAGTGGAACAAAAAAATCTCCACTTTTATCAAAGCAACAGTGGCAGAACCACTCAAAACCTACATTTCTGTCGATTTCCTGCCACATTCCCGCACGTTGTGTAGAGATGCACATAAACAGTAGCCAGAAGTGATTTCAATTTTTTTTTTACATGTTAATGTGGCTTTCAGTTTTGAGTTTATAGATCTGGTCCCTTTCAAAGAGTTTGGAGCCTGGTCTTATATGACTGGAAATCCCTGCCGGGGGCATTGCTAGGATGGCCGCTGGGGGAGTAGCGCGCTACTTTTCGTAGCTAACTACAAATTTTTTTAGCTAATAGCTCTAGCCGCTACAGTTTTATGAAATGTAGCTAATAGCTGTAGCGCCTACAAACTTTTGTGTAGCTATAGCAAAAATTTTTGCTACAATTTAGGTACAGGCTTCGGGCAATCCACGCAAAATCTAAAGCACAGAATGTGGTCGTTAACTGGGTTTGTGGCAATTGTGCAATCCTGACCAAGCCACGGACAGTTCTAGCAAACGCGCTGATCACCCCTTAGTAGGAGGCGTAGCTCAGGGGTCGGCAACTGAAATGTTAAGAAGAGCCATTTTGTCATTTAAACAAAAATGAAACCACCTTGGGAGCCACAACGTTTTATGTCCAATTCACCATCTTGGCTGTAAATATGTCTCAGTATGTGCTGATGTACAAGTACAGGCTAAAAACTATAAACGTAAACGCAGACTTACTTTGCTCTGCTGTAAGCAGCTGTAGCCGCTTTTCTTGCATCTCAAGAAACTAATCCGCGAGTTTCTTGTAAAATGTCTCTCAATGTTTGACTTTTTATGAGGCTGAAGCTGCTTCTCATTCTCCAGCTTCTTGTTCGAATTTTTTTCCGTTTCACCTTAAATAGTGCCTGAGGCGCCAGATTGTACTGATGTGCTGTTTAAGGTGGAACGGAAAAATTCGAACATGACGCTGGTGAATGAGAAGCTGACTTCAGCTTCGCGACTTGTTGCAGATTAAACATATGAGGAAACCAGCTGAGTGCTTATAAATGCAGATAAGTCCATTCATCTCCAAATTATCAATGTTCATCTTAAATCTCTCTCTTTGCCATTTCGTTATCTGCGTTGCTGTGTGTCCAGCAGTCTGCACATCAGCGTTAAAGGGTGAATTAGCAGTTATGCGTGAACTCCGGTGTTTAAGACCATTTATTGTAAAAAAAATTGTGTTAGAAGTGTGTGTGATTTTACAGCAAAGGAGGATTATGTTATTTTACCTAAAAATCTAGTTTTGCTGTGGAGCCACAACAGCTCTGCAGCAGTGGAGAGATTATTCAGCTGCGCAGGCCTGATTCTCACCCCAAACAGAGCCAGCATCACTGATGAGAATTTTGAGGATAAGTTTTGCTGAAGTTTAAAGGACTCTGAATGTCATGTCTGTACATATCTTGCTAAAATGTTTTAATTGGAGCATTATTATTTTAACAGTTGACAATACCTTGCACAAAGTTGTTTGGTTTGTATTTTTATTGTTATTTTTGTTGATTTTTGTTAGGAAAGACCTGGAATGATTGACTTTGCCTTTACTTAGTCTAAATTTTTGTTGGATATCACACCTTTGGTTGTGTAAGTTTTATTGTACACTTAAACTTACTTTTTGGTTATCGTTTTGTATATTTGCAGCTTTTCAATTGTATGTTTCTTTCTGGCACATGATTAAATTGTTCACACTTTCAGTTGGGCTTGTTTGGTGTGTCAGGTGGAGATTCACAAACATTCTGACATCGTGCTTTGAAAGTAGCTAAAAAGTAGTGCACTACTGTTCAAAAAGTAGCTAAAAAGTAGCCTCTACTTTTTCTGGAAAGTAGCTAAATTGTACCTAGCTATAAAGTTTGGAAAAATAGTAATACAGTAGCTATCTACTAATTTTTCAGCAACCCTGACGGTGAGTTAAGAGACTTTCCTATAAGGACTTTGATAAAGATCCAGGTTTGAATAGCTGGAAACCTAAAGACCAACAAGCAGGTACAATAAGCTACAGTAGAGAGAAGGAGAGAAAGGAGAGAGTGAGTGTATGGTGTGTTTGATGCATAGGTTACGTCCATGCCCTGAAGATTCTCAGTTCAAAGGCAGGTGAACCTGCATGTAATATCATGACAAGACAGACAAGGAGCACAAGTACAGAGGGAAGGGGACATAGCAAGAGAGTAGTGGGTTGAAAAACTGGAGTGCTGAGTTCCCCATAGAACTGCAGCGGAACTTCTTAATACATTCAGCATCTATCAGTTCATTAGACACTGTTCTTCTATTTTTGGATTCTTTTGGAGGAAAATAAGATGCTAATACTCCAAGAGGTGTGACCAATCACAAAGCATTATAGATGCTGTCACCAGCAGAATGAAATAAAACCCAAAAATGGAATTAATGAGTGAAGTAAAATATGACTGGGTAAATGGTAAATTTCTTTTATGCTTTATACTTTGAAAATACAAATCCGTCAAAACTATTGCTTTTTTCCTGTCCAGAACTACATAAATACAATTTACTGCTTTTGTGTGATTGCATGATTATAAATGTTGTGGTTAGTTTCAGCTTCTGGTGGGTGGGTTTTGAGAACATTTTGGGCTGGAGGTTTTTGCTGGACCTGGCAGCCCTGGTTAGAAATGTTGCCATAGCTAATAGGTAAATTAGTCCATGTAGCCCATGCCAGCAAGTAACGTTCTAACTCGAAGTCTTGCTCCTGATTAATTTACAAAAGCTTGTTTACATGCTCTCTGATATGTGTGACTTGAGACTAAACTGCATAGTACGCATTTTATCAATTTTTGCCCCACCACTTTTGGAAGTGAATTCAGGCTTCAATATGGCTGTCACTTTTAGCTGTGCTGTTGTGTTGGTGACGTAGCTGACATTTTCGTTAGAGGTTTGTTAGTGAAACAGCTTGTTTGAAGAAGATATATGTTGTAGTTACTGTTAATGTTTAAAATTGCCAAAAGGTTGAATAACTTACAATCACTCTTTTGATTTGTGTTAGTTAGATAAGAAGCAAATGTTGTTGTGGTAGTAACCTTGACACTCTTTATTTTGGAGAAGCAGTTTTCACTGGCTGGAGAACCTAACCCTAATCCTAACCCCTGACCATATCCATTTTTATGTTGACAAAGGAATTTTTCAACCTTATTAAATCCCCTTATTCAAGCCTTGGCCTTCACACATAAAACAGTTTTCCAAAACAGTTTAGTATCGCAAGGGTTAATGTTACCTACATCATCAGTAATTTAGCTAACTTAAATAACTTGCTAACTTCTGCCCAAGCTGAGTCTTTGCCAAGCCATAGACTCAGGCTGCAAATTTACTAGTAAACTGAATGTTCTTACCTGTAGAATCACAGTGTTTTTATCCACAGTCACTTCTTTAGTCAGGAAATCCACCCCAATGGTAGCACGGTACATGTTAGTGAACCGATGATCCACAAACCGTGTCATCATTGAAGATTTTCCCACCCTTTGTATGTATAAAAAAACACTGGAATTCACTATCGAACCAAGACTCTTAGAACTTCAGTTCAGGCTATAAAAATCAGAACTAAGTAAACAAAAAAAACCAAAAAAAAACCCAAGAAAAAACAGTATCAAGCATCACAAGTTGCTGATGTAGTAGGGTTGGTGGAAAATAAAGCTTTATTGCTGTAGAACTGAGGTAGCACTGGCAGAACAGAGGTAGCTCTGGCAGAACTGAACTGGACTGATTAGTTCTCAATCTATCCACTCACTGTAGTTTTAGTTTTACATGCAAATAGGGGGGCATGCCTGGTAGGGACGATAAAAGTTTCGGTGTTGGAATGTACCTCACTTCCGCTTTTGGGCAGACAAAGGGAGCTTGAATTGTTTGGGGCATGCTGTCGTGGTTGGAAGAGTCCTGGTAAGCTTGTAAGATCCATTTGCTCCTTCATGTTTGAAACATAGGGGTTATATTTAAGTATAAGTGATTACTTTAATTTTAGGCATTGCGGTTTGGTAAACAGACCAAATAGAAGTCCATTCAGAATTAGAAGCAGGTCTCCAGCCTGAGTACCGGTGGGTAGTGTTTTCATTTATTGTTCAATTAAAGTAAACGGTGGCGAAAAGCGCTACTGGGGGGGATTTACAGATTGTTCCGGCGGCATTAAGTAATGTAGGGACGCGTTAACTTGAAGGGAATGTGCCAGTATTAAGTGTATTTCCCCTTAGTTTTGTTTTTTCCCTTCCTTCCTACAACGGTAAGGTCTGTATGGTGCTTCTGATGAGAAATCGACTTCACAGTCCAGGCTACCGGTAAAGTACAGCTGTATGTTTTGAGTGACTGATCTCAGCTTCTCCGGCTTGTCCAAGGGTGGAGTATGATTGCAGGTTAAATAGGTATGTGCTGCTTTGGGACTTGAGGATTGATTTTTATTTAGATTAACTGCGGGTCTAATTTTGGCCTCCATATATACACTTTATGGCATGTACATGGGTGTATATATATGCTAATAATAAGGGTGCGTATAAACTCTCTGCTGCTTTTGTATAGTATTTTCTAACCATTGAATGTATACATAAATTGAGGTTAGAGATATAGGTTCAAAGAGCTGTGGAGGTTTTATTTTATAAGCCTAAATGAAAGTATTTTTGGTAATGTGAGTTTGTCTTTTTGCAGTGGATCAAGACCTGGTGGTCTGCAGGCCACTGTTTTCCCCCGGGTTTTCTTTTATAGATACCTTCTGATATATTTGCACTGAGCTGCCTATTTTAGGGTATTTTATATGTATTGTTTTGAGATTTGCTGTTCAGCTGCCCATTGATTATTATTTTTATATTTACATTTTGGAATAATGCACTTGTGTGCCTCTCTGTGATAGAGGTTTTATTAAAGAGTGTGTGGGTTAATTGCTCATTACAGTAAGACTCAGGTAATATTCCTTTGCTGTAATTATAGCATTTGAATTTTTTTTTCTTTTCTTCCTTTTTTTGTGCTTTTTTTTTTCTTTTGAAGTGTTGTGCAATAATTTTGGGTAATTCATATTTAGGGTGTATTGATATTGTTCCCTTCTGAGCACTGGGTTTTAATACTTGACCAGCCTTAATTATCACAGTTTTTCATGCCTCTTATTTCACACTCGTGTTGCTCTTAATGGTTATATTGAGAATATTGTGGACAGATTTTTTTTTTATTTGATAGTTAATAAATAAATTGTAAATATTGCAGAACAGCTCTGTCTAACTCATTTGTTTGAGTATTCCTGTGTGGGGCCCCCTACCCAGTAAATTGGGGTGGCATAGTCTGGGTATGCTGTGTGGGGTGTTGTCTAGGAATTCCTTCCTTTGACACCCGTACCGGTCACATTTTGGCGTAGTCGGCAGGATCAGTTGAAGCTGTTGTATGGTTAGTTGTTTATGGCGGCTCAGTATTTGGTTTGTTTATTGTCAGTGCAGTCGTGGCGGGAAAACAGTGGTCAGCAGGTGGGAAGTATTGATGACGTCGTCAGGAGGGCATCAAGAAGACGGTGCACTCTTGGGAGCGTGCTGAATCCAACAGCCAAATTCCAATTGTGGACTGTTTTTTTGGGTTATTTTGTTTTACATTGATTTTGTTTTTCTGTTTTCTCTTTTAAAAGTTGTAATTTTTTTTTTCTTTGTGTTTTCCTCTTATTTTTTGGAAACTTTTCTTTACTACTATGGCTGATGAAAATATAACAGATCTGAATTAGAAGCAGGTCTCCAGCCTGAGTACTGGTGGGTAGTGTTTTCATTCATTGTTCAATTAAAGTAAACGGTGGCGAAAAGCACTATTGGGGGGGGATTTACAGATTGTTCCGGCGGCATTAAGTAATGTTGGGATGCGTTAACTTGAAGGGAATGTGCCAGTATTAAGTGTATTTCCCCTTAGTTTTGTTTTTTCCCTTCCTTCCTACAACGGTAAGGTCTGTATGGTGCTTCTGATGAGTAATCGACTTCACAGTCCAGGCTACCGGTAAAGTACAGCTGTATGTTTTGAGTGACTAATCTCAGCTTCTCCGGCTCATCCAAGGGTGGAGTATGATTGCAGGTTAAATAGGTATGTGCTGCTTTGGGACTTGG
>JAILXH010270154.1:794-12414 GCA_023558415.1 Piaractus mesopotamicus | reverse complement strand
TGCTTTTGTATAGTATTTTCTAACCATTGAATATATACATAAATTGAGGTTAGAGATATAGGTCCAAAGAACTGTGCAGGTTTTATTTTATAAGCCTAAATGAAAGTATTTTTGGTAATGTGAGTTTGTCTTTTTGCAGTGGATCAAGGCCTGGTGGTCTGAATACAACAGCCAAATTCCAATTGTGGATTGTTTTTTTGGGTTATTTTGTTTTACATTGATTTTGTTTTTCTGTTTTCTCTTCTTTACTACTATGGCTGATGAAAATATAGCAGATCAGCTTAGAGCACTTACTGAATTGGTCCGACAACTTAGGGCAGAAAATAGTAGGCTTAGGGATGAGGTAGCTCAGAGGCCAGCAACTGCAGTAGTAGATAATTTAGTAGAAGGAAGTTCTTCAGTTCAGTCCCCTAATTCTGGTCCCATGCAAATAAGCCCACCTGTTTCTAATGGGGTAGTAAAACGTTACGTATATATGCCCAGGGAGAGATGTCCAAGGTTTTCAGGGGCCATCTCCTCCAATTCCCTTTCAGTTGAAGAAAGGATAGAGGAGGTTCGTCGGTATTTGGCTTTGTGGCCGGTCTCTCGTTTTGAACAGGCTTTGACTGTATTTGATTTGTTAGAAGGAGAAGCAAGAGCGAACATGTGCGGGATGGTTTATTAAGGAGGGAGTTACAGCGTCAGGTTCAGTTAAATCCTAATAGTACCTTCTTAGATATTCGCAGTGAAGCAATTCGCTGGGCAGAAGAAGGCCAGTCCACTAATAGCCATCGGTCCCGTGTACATTCTTGTAGCACTTGCACAGTAGCAGAGTGTGAGGTAGAATCTAATGCTGTCCGGGCCCAGAGCTCAAATGAGTTAGCAGAGTTAAAGGAGAGTCTTAAAAAACAGTAAACCCAATTAGATGCCATTATGAAGCGACTGGAGTCCCCAGTAGTAAATATCAAGCCTAAGGGTGTTTCCAATAACCGCGAACAATGGTATCGTTTTCAAGCAGATGGTAAACCTATATGTTTGCGTTGTAGTCAACCTGGTCATATTGCCCGTCTTTGTAGGGTAGAGTTGAGTGTGAGCCCTACAGTTAGAGGGGCCTCAAGCCTCACTATGACATAACAGCAGGTAAACTAGTGCCCCCTGACACCACAGCCCAAGTTTCGGGAGGGGGGGATTGGGACTCTAATCTATCACACGCAGCTCAGCTGATTGGGGAGTGTCCAGTAGTAGAGATTGTAATTGGGGGTGTGGCCATTGCTTGTTTGCTGGACACTGGGTCTATGGTGAGTACCATTACCTCTCAGTTCTTTGACGAACAATTACAAGGGCAGCTTCAGTCATCTCTAGTCATGCCCGTGGCTACAGTTAAAAGCAGCAAATAGTTTAGATATACACTACCTAGGATATTTGGAAGCTGATGTATGCATTTTCGGTAAAGTTTTGCCCAGAATGGGCATACTGGTTACCAAGAGCTCTTGTGATGCTAACATCCATCTTTCTAAGAATTCCATTCCAGGTCTGGTGGGGATGCACATTATCAGCCAGTGTTATCATGAACTGTTCATACAACTCGGGCATGGCCTTTTCCCGTCTTTAGATGCCCAGCCAGCAGGTCAAGCATGGCAACAGGCTTTGTCTGCAGTTAGAGCGAGCTCAACAAGACGGCAGAGTAGGTCTTGCCCGAGTGCCATGATGTATATGGGTCTGCCCTTTCCTCTGGCTTGTTGGAGCCGGTATCTTTTACTGAGGGGCAGTTGCCTAGTGACCTCCTTGTTCCTTCTGCCTTTTTGTCAGTGGTGCGGGGGGTCATACGGGTGCCGGTCAATAATATTGGCCAACAAGATAGGTGGCTTCAGCCTAAGATGGTGTTGGGTGAACTTCATGTTGTTCAGCCTTTCTCATGTGCAATGCTGTACAGGTCCAGAGAGATAAGCAGCATCAGATAGCTACTGTTCAGTCTATTCAAAGGGAAGAAGATAGCAGTTGTGATTTTTCCCACCTTACTTGGCCTGCTCTGTCTGTTCAAGAGCAGGAGGAGGCTCGTGCAGTATTATGGAAGTACAAGAGTACGTTTAGTCAGCATGATGGAGATTTGGGCTGCACTACTTTAGTGCAACACGCCATTCCACTTTTAGACTCTGTTCCAGTGAGGCAGAGGTATCGGCGTCTCCCCCCTTCCCAATATGATTTGGTTAAGGTTCATAGACAGGAATTAGTAGAGCGTAAGGTAGTGAGCCCAGGTACTAGTCCTTATGCTTCACCTATGGTGGTTGTCCAAAAGAGAGATGGGTTGATACAGTTGTGTGTTGACTATCGCCAGCTTAATGCCAAGACTCAGAAAGATGCGTTCCCCCTGCCTAGAGTCACTAGATGCTTTGAGTGGGGCGAAGTAGCACCTTGGATCTTGCTAGCGGGTACAACCAGGTCCCAGAAGCTGAACAAGACAGAGAAAAGACAGCATTTTGTACACCTTTTGGGTTATTCGAATTCAACCGGATGCCCTTTGGATTGTGCAATGTGCCATGTACATTCCAGCGGTTGATGGAACGGATATTTGGGGACCAGAGTTTCCATGCACTTTTACTGTATTTGAATGATGTAGTCATTTTCTCACAGACACCTCCAACGTCTGGACATGGTGTAGAGTCGTCTGCAGCAGCATAACTTGAAACTGAAGCTGAAGAAATAATGTAATTTCTTTCAGACAGAAGTTAGATTATTTAGGACATGTTATTTCTGCTGCTGGCATCTCCACCGACCCAGAAAAGATTTGAGCAGTGGCAGAGTGGAAGCCACCTTCCACAGTTAAGGAGCTAAGGTCCTTTTTAGGCTTTGCCTCTTACTATAGGCGGTTTGTGGAGGGATTTGCCAGCTTGTCAGCACCCCTACATAAGCTAGTGGGTGCTTTACAGGGTTCTTGTAAACGCCCTAGGCCAGGGGTGCAGGGCACCATAGATCAGCACTGGGATGAAGCTTGTGAAAGGGGTTTTTTGGCTTTGAAGGACAGGTTGGTGAGTGCCCCTGTATTGGCATATGCCGATTTTACTCGCTCTTTTTCTTTGGAGATTGATGCTAGTCATGTGAGGTTGGGGGCTGTTTTATCTCAGGACCAGGAGGGACAGCGGCAGCCTATTGCGTTTGCCAGTTGTGGCTTGCGACCCAGTGAGTGTAACATGTCCAATTATAGCTCAATGAAGCTGGAGCTTTTAGCCCTTAAATGGGCTGTTACAGAGAAGTTCAGAGAATACCTCCGAGGGCATAAGTTTACTGTGTATACCAACAACAACCCCTTGAGCTATCTGCAGTCTGCAAAATTAGGAGCTATAGAACAGCAATGGGTATCTCATTTGGCCTTATTTGACTACGACATTAAGTATCGTCCTGGAACAGCCAATTGTAATGCAGACGCCCTTTCACGGCTTCCTGGGGCATCTGACCCTGCCTCACTGGGGGGTGCAGTTGGGGTTTCCATTCCCCCTGAGGTCTCCCCGCTTGAGGGGGTTGAAGAGGGAAACCCACCAAGGGTTGGATCTTGTGCAGTGGATGCCATTCCTGTGCATAGTAAGGCTGATCTAAAGGTATTGCAAGCTGCAGATCTGTGTATTGCTGCCTTTCTAGTTTATTGGAAGAGAGGACGGGTGCCGACTGCAGTGGAGATGAAAAGGGAGGCAATGGGGGTAAGGGAGTTGGTTAAGCAGTGGGCAAGGATTGTAGAAAGGGAAGGGGTCCTGTACAGACAAGTGCAGTTACCACCAGTAAGAGAAACTGTGTTCCAGCTACTGTTACCAGCAGCATTGCAAGCAGAAGTCCTGACATGGTTGTATGACAACCACGGTCATCAGGGGGTTGAGTGTACTACTGATCTTGTACGGCAAAGGTGCTACTGCCCAAAGATGTGGCATGATATTAGATAACCATCTGCTCAGTGGCTAAAGCTACCTGCCCTAAGGTGAAAACTTTTATGGGCAGCCTGTTAGCAACTAGACCACTGGAAATACTTGCCATCACACTATACACACAATACTTGATTTCACAGTCTTGGAGCGGGCCAGTAATGGTCAAGAGAACATATTGGTCTCTACTGATGTGTTTTTAAAATTTACTCAAGCTTATCCATTGCCTGATCAGAAGGCCAGTACAGTGGTAAAAGTACTTACTGATAAGTGGTTCTATGTGTATGGGGTGGCAAGAAGAATCCATTCAGATCAGGGCCATAGCTTTGAGGGGGAACTTTTGAAGCATCTTTGCGAACTCTATGGCATTGAGAAGAGCAGGACAACACCTTATCACCCAGAGGGAAATGGGCAATGCGAGCGGTTTAATAGTACCTTGCATGACTTGCTTAGGACAGTGCTGCCAGACAAAAAGCGGAAATGGCCCCATCTACTTCCCCTGTTATTATTTGCATATTGTACTGCTGTGCATCAGTCCATGTGGTATTCTTCTTACGAGCTGATGTTTGGCCAGAAGCCCCAATTACCCGTGGATCGTTTGTTGGGGGCGACTGGTGAGGAGGGTACTGCGAGTGCTGATCCTGTAGACTGGGTGACTCAACATCGAGAACATCTTTCAGATGTGTATGTCAGTGCAAAAATGCATTTGGAAGCAGCAGCAGCTTATCGCAGGCGAGACCATAATGACCCCGCACCTGTGTTTTCTCCAGGTACATTGGTCTGCTGTAGGCATTTTGATGGTGGGCACAAGATTCAGGACATGTGACTGTCTTTGAGGTTGTGGAGTGCTTAGATAAGGTGGAAACATTGTATAAGATTAGGCCTACTGGAAGTGAAGGACCCTGTAAAACATTGCACAGGTCAGAAATGAAACTTGTGTTAGGTGAAGTGAACTCACAGGCACCAGTAGAGGAGAGTATTTTAAGACCTGTTATAGTCCTACCTCAGGAGATGGGTCAGGGGGCCTCTGACAAGGATACCTTGAGGTAACCTTGCTGTATGTGAGACCAAGTGCTATTGCAAGTGAGCCAAGAAATCAGGTTTCCCCTCCAGACCTTGATTTGGAACTGCTGCAAGTAGACCAGGTGCCCATAGACAGTGAAAGTTCTTCCTCTGCCTCTGTGGTAAATCAGACACCAGAGCACCAAGAAGAGGAAGAAGTGGTGTCTTCGCCAGCGGTTCGGCGCTCTACTCGTACAGCCGGGCAACATGCAAATCCTTTTCATCTCCTTCGATCAGTCACGTTGAGGTCTGTTCATGGTGCAGTTACACCATATCCTATGCAAAACAATTTTCATCCCTGGCAATAACGACAGGCCAAGCTTTATTTTTTTTCTTTTCTGTCTTTTTTTCACCGGGAAGGTGAAATTTGAACTAAGGGGTGAATGTAGTAGGGTTGGGGGAAAATAAAGCTTTATTGCTGCCATCTAGTGGAACTGAGAGGTTGGTTCAAGCCATAAACTAACTAACTTTTTTCTCATTTAATTTTTATGCTTCTTTCTTGGTGTAAAGAGGGACTGATTAGTTCTCATTCTAATCTATACACTCACTGTAGTTTTGCATGCAAATAGAGGGGCGTGCCTGGTAGGGACGATAAAAGTTTCGGTGTTGAAATGTACCTCACTTCCGCTTTTGGGCAGACAAAAGGGAGCTTGAATTGTTTGGCGCGAGCTGCTGTCCCGGTTGGAAGAACGAGTCCTAGTAGGCTTGTAAGATCCATTTGCTCCTTCATGTTTGAAACATAAGGGTTATATTGTTATATTTAAGTATTTGCAATTACTTTAATTTTAGGTCATTGCGGTTTGGTAAACAGACCAAATAGAAGTCCATTCAGAATTAGAAGCAGGTCTCCAGCCTGAGTACTGGTGGACAGTGTTTTCTGTTTAGTGTTTAGCTGCCCGTTGATTACTATTTTTATATTTACATTTCGGAATAATATTTGCACTTGTGTGCCTCTCTATGGTAGAGGTTTTATTAAAGAGTGTGTGGGTTAGTTGCTCATTACAGTGAGACTCGGGTAATATTCCTTCGCTGTAATTATAGCATTTGAATTTTTCTTTTTTTTTCTTTTCTTCTTTTTTTGTGCTCTTGAAGTGTACAATTTCATCACTCAGATCACAGAGATTGTTTTGGTATTTTGGTTTTGTGACAGGATGTGCAGTTAGTTTGTGGTGTTTTGTTTGTTTGTGTTATAAATATTTTTTTCTTTTGAAGTGTCGTGCAGTAATTTTGGGTTATTTATATTTGAGGGTGTATTGATTTTGTACCCTTCTGAGCACTGGGTTTTAATACTTAAGCTGTGATTATAAGGCTGGTTTTCATGCCTCTTATTTCACACTTGTGTTGCTCTTAATGGTTATATTGAGAATATCGTGGACAGCTCTTAACTTTTTTTTATTGAAAGTTAATAAATAAATTGTAAATATTGCGGAACAGCTCTGTCTAACTCATTTGTTTGAGTATTCCCGTGTGGGGCCCCCTACCCAGTAAATTGGGGTTGCATAGTCTGGGTATGCTGTGTTGTCTAGGAATTCCTTCCTTTGACACCCACACCGGTCACACTGAGTCTATGCCAAATGCATGCTTTTAAACCTAGCACCCTCGAGGTCTCTTCTCCTCTACTTCCACATTTTGTTGACGTCACCAGCTGTGAACTGGGAGGAGGATCTACAGGGCTTAGGTCGTGTTTTGGGACAGGTCTCGACAAAAACTATTATGGTTAGGCTGCCGTTCACAGTCAGTGATCTATCTAGGTCTTCCAGAAGGCCTAGAACAGGCGTCTCAAACCTTCCGGGCCGCAGCTCTGCAGGGATTCCCTCTTCTAACACTCCAAATTTAACTCTTGAAGTCCTTGTAAACAGCTGATCAGTTGAATCAGGAGTGTTTAACGAGGCTAAAGGCTAAACTCTGCAGAGATGTTGTTTTGTTTATTGTCATTGTTTATGATGTTTATTGTCACAAAATTGCTCCCACCCATTGGAAATCAAAACAGGATTAGCTGATTCCACTGTCACTTCCTAAATATGTTGATGGTGAATTGAATGTGTAAGGCCTTCTGTCCAGCACCTGAAGCCCTAACAAATAAGGGAGTTAGCTTGGCTGTATCTACCCAGACGCTATGGGAAAAGATTCTGATTGAATCATTTTCCTTTTGCTGTTTCAAGACACTTTGGTTTCTGCCCAAAACATAAGAATAAAATAGGACTATTACTACAATACTTACTGACATTAAATACTGCAAATATGGTGATTACACAAAATTGAGATGAACTAAAATTTTTAGTTCCTAAAAATCATTAAAATTTGAAAATTGAACAAAGCCCTAAAGGTTTCCCTCAGCCAGTTAGGTAATATTGATTTACTTCTGATATTTAAGGTAATTTTTAAGTAATAGTTCATTGAAAAAACACATTTAACTGATTGCCCCCTCACTGCAAATGTGGTCAATCAGTCAAGACATGCTTTGTGTCTTAAGTTTGTTTCTTTAGTTTTGAATTGGAGCTACAAAGCTAATGCAGTTAAGTAATGGATGTACACCAGCTAGCATTATGCTCATCACATCACATCAAATTGTTAAGTAAACAAATCTAATAGACTGGTTTCTGACACTGTATGACAATATTTTATATAAAAAGGTATGTTGTATAGCTGAAAACACTAGTAGCAGCCACCTTGAATCCTGGATTTTGTCTGTTGCATGATGCTAATTGGTGTATAAAGTTTTAATTACTTGTTGGCTACAGTAGCCTCACAGCTCTAGTGCAAAAGTAAACTTCAGACACCAAACATGTCTTGACTAATCAGCTACAAAAACTGTGCATAATGGTTTGTCGACTTTAATAGAAACCTTTGAGATTCAAATCATCGTTTTTCTGGCAGTGCAGTGGTCCTCATAACTCTCATTACCTTGAGTTAGGTGTTAATCTAGTTAATCCATTCTGTAACTTGTCAGAAGCATATATATATATATATTTTTTTTTTAAAAAGTTACCGTGCCGCCTGTTCACTCACCCAGAGTTTCCAACCAGAACCACCTTCAGATGGGGTGTACTCCACTTGTCCATTTAATAATCAGCTGATCAGTAAAGCAGAGACAAAAATATCCAGCCTTACAGAAAGTCCATCCTGGTTAGTAAATCATTATTAACAACATGCTTTTGAAATAAATATGCTAGTACCTACAGAAGCGTTATGCTATTGATCCACCGAGAGCCAATGAGCTAATGGTTAACTAAAGATAAAGGTGAAAACCCCACCAAGCCAAACAGGTGTGGAAGACTCAGTGCAGTTTTGCCCTAGATTTACACTGTGCATACACACCACACACATGGCAAGATACACTGTAGTCAGGGTTAAGAAGGAAGTCTGAGACAGTGACGTTGTTGTTTTTTTTTTTAAAGAAAAACTTTATTCAGACTTCCTTTTTTTAAATCTTTTAAAATCAAAATGGCATACACTTGGGGGTGTGTGAGAAGTTATTGAGCAGAACACACCTGCACTCAAACAGTCACAAGTAGAGACAAACTCACACACTGCATTGCTCCCACACTGACGCCTGTTAAAATAAAGGCACAGTTCCTCTCTCCGACAGAAGATGGGACTAAATCACAAGGCACACATCACTCAGCTCCAACTCTACAAGGTAAAAGAAAATACTTTTAAAAGGAAATACTGTTTAAGTTCTCTTTACAGACAATGTACAATGTATGTCCAAAAGTATGTAGACACCTGCTCATTCAGCATTTCTTCTGAAATCAAAGGTTTGAATAAAAATCTTCTGGAAAGGCTTTACACTGGATGTTGGAACATTGCTGTGAGGCTTTGATTGTATTTGATTAGTACTGACATTTAGTTCTTGACCACAAACGCTACTCCAACTCATCCCAAAGGTATTGGATGGTGCTCCATTACTCCAGAGAATGCTAAGTGATCAGTGTTGGTGGGCTTTATATCCCCTAGTCAATGCTTGGCATTGGGCATGGTGTTCTGAGGCTCATGAGCAGCTGCTTCAGAGCATCCCATTCTATCAGCAGTGATTTTCAGTGGAGAATACATAACCCACAATTTAAAGCCTGTGTCAGAAATGGGTGCCCCTTAAAGTAGTTGTATTCACTACTTAGAAGGGGTGCTTGGATACCTGGACATATAGCGTATGCAGTTGTATGCAGTAGTTTGGGCACCCCTGGCCAACAAATTATATATTTTGTTGATTTTGAAGTGAAAAGTAGTAAACACAACCTCTGCAGTAAATAATTAAAAAAAAATCTGCAAATGGTAATGCACAGTTCTTTATATTCAATTCAAATCTTAAAAATGGACGTTTACAGAAAATCAGGGTTGAGTGAAAACCAGTTATTACTGTTAGGAGTGTATCACAGTGAAAAACAGACTTAAATCCATTGCATTCTGGCTACTGTTAGAAGCCTATCATTATATGATATGTTAGTGTAAATATGAGAAAAGCTCAGTGTATTGTAAGGAAACAATGTCTGTGATTAAATAATTTGAGTCTGTGCGGGCACCAATATCATCAGGAGCGTGAATGGCATGCAGGTGAGGCTTTCTGCACAGCATTAGACAACAGAATGCTCCAAGGTGGACAAACTGGTCCAGAAGCCAGCGAGCAGGGACAACTGCTCAAGGCAGATGAAGCAACATCACAACACACAGCTCTGTTTGTTCAAGTAAGGTAAAGTATTCCAGCATCTTTGCAGTAGTTACACTGTACTCAAGATCTGGCCTATGGTTTCAATTTTATTTAAAAAAAAATCATGAAATCATTGCTGCTGAGGCTGATAACATCCAGAGCTCAGTTTACTTCTTAGTTAATTTAGAAATTGCGGTAAATAAAAATCTGGGATTTTTCTTTTTATCAATTTGTTTCTTATTATCTATTATTAATCAGAGAGGACAGATAAGTTAAGCATGCCAAAGTAAGTGCCCTTCTGTAGTCTATAAGACTATCCTCCCAGGCGGATTGAAATATTTCTAGTTTAGTCAGGTGCCATTTACACTCTAGTTGTCTGACAGTCTGTTTTAAAGCTTGAGTATGATTATTGTACCATGGTGCAAGCTTTTTCTTCCTTGTTCTTTTACTTCTTAGTGGAGTCACATTATCAAAAAAGTATCCTCTAAGAACTCAGTCATAATATCTTCACTAGGTTCAGATGGGCAGCTGATAGATGATAGATCTGAAAGGTTTTCAGTAAAGCTGCTAGCTGTGGAGGATGAATAGCAGAATAGCATGGGGCTGAACATATATCGTGACTAAAGTGGATTTCATACGAGGTTAGGTAATGATCTGAGACTGATGGAGAATGGCTAAATGATCTACATTTACACCAAAGTTGAAAATTAAGTCAAGGATGGTTACAATAATGAGTGGTCCTCACTGTATTTTAAGTGAAAGAGTCTAAGATAGATACAGTAGATACAAATGCCTTACTTTAGATTCTGTGGTTTGTCAAGGTAAATATTATAATCTCTGACAGTTATTACTTTGCTCAAGAGCAAAATAATGTAATTAGTAAAAATGAAATTAATTCTTAATGGTAGTTTGATCACATATTAAGAAAAAGAATTTCAACAGAGCAGTTCAAAAGAAGAGAATATTTAGCCTGCTTTTTAATGCCTAAAGTAGTGGTTGCTATGCCTCCACCTTACTCATTTAACCCCTTAAAATCACAAGCTTATTATATATTAAGGCTTATTGTTCAATAACTGCAGGGACTTTAGTGCAAACTGAACCAAAGAATCTATCTGCCTAACCTGTCCTGATGAGTCAATTAAGACCTAATGAGTTAATTCAGTTTGGAGACTTTACAGTGTGTCCAAATGTTTGCACAACATAATTACTATTTTATTTTTTTTAAAGGTAATATAGTAAATTGTTGCTTGTTTTCATAGGAGTATTTAGATAAATAAATAAATAAATCACTCTGGACGTGTGCCGGTGCTATAAATTGTAAAATAACTCACATTGAACTATTAAACAGGGAGAATGGGTTGTTTTACAATGATGTGCTTTGCTGTCCTGGTTCTTATTGCAGTAAAGCTTTAAGTAGATGTTTTTTTCTGAGCTCACAGGTCTGATGCCTTTTATTCATCCTTTTTTAAATATGACAATGACTTTATCTGTTACATAAATGTGATGTTAAATATCTCACTATTTTGAAAGCGATTGAGTAACTGATCCCGTTTAGATGCAAAGGCCTCTGCAAAACAATCTTAAAATTGAATGCAACATCTGGGGTGATTATTTTTACTGCTTAACATATAAAAGCGTAAATGCTCTGAGAAGGAGAGTAAAAGGTCCTGCTTGTTTTCTGCTGTCCTTGGTGTGTGTGTGTGCGTGTGTGTGTCTGTGGCAGTTAAAGGGTGTGGAAGTATGAACTGTAAAGTGTGTTTAAAACGGAGTTCATCTCTCAGTAAGTGAGAAAAGTTGGATTGCTGCTCCATCTGCTCCATATTTCCTTAACTTTCACTCCACAGCCTCAGAATAACCGACAAAAAAAAAAAAGAAAACAGAAAAAAACCGCAAACACATTTACAAAGACAGAGATACACTCAACTTTATTCCCAGCTCAAAATAGCAAAACAAAAATTAAGGATCCCCTTGCTTTCTTTAAAATTTGAAATTTTCTAGTAAGAAAAACTACTGTTAAAAGCACATA
>JAILXH010270100.1:0-10408 GCA_023558415.1 Piaractus mesopotamicus | reverse complement strand
TAAAAACAGATGGAGGCTTGCGATTGGTCAGAGTAATTAGTAACGTAGCACTGGAGTCTCCCTGACAGAACTTGCACTAAAGCTTTCATTTCTAAGACTGAACTTTAGAGGCGTTAAATATCTCTGCAGATGTAGGTGAAAAAGTGAAAGCAAGAAAAATGAAAGATAGCAACCAATAAGCAGCATCGTTTTATTGTGGGTTTGTGATGAGTGCATGTGAACAGACACTTTACATGATTTCAGGAGTTCTGGTGGTGCTCCCTGCATGTTGCTGCCCCAGGCAATTGCTAAAGTTTCCCGACACCAGAAACTACTACTACTACATGGCCGTTGCGTAGGCAGCCTTTCTGATGCCTCCCTTTTTTCCTGGGAGGAAAGAAAGAGCAAAACTCTAAATACAAGTGAATCCAAGCATGTACTGAATTTATTTTGCAGCTTTTGTGTCGTGACCTTTCGAGGAGTGATGGCATTCAGATACAACACAACTGCAATGTGTATAAACTTGATTTGCCTATGAATTGTGTTAATAAAAGGTGTTCTGCAGTTCACCTGATACAATTCAGCAATGCTAACTGGAACACACCACTAAGACCAGATTCCAGGTCAACATACTACATCTGCCACTGGCTGCTTTGAGGCCCACCTGTTTCATAGATCTACTGTATACAGTACTGTGCAAAAGTTAGAGGTTACCCTCCATTTATGTAGTTTTCAGCATAAAAACAATATATAATATTGTCTCTGTTCAAAGAGCAACATGGATCTCCAAAATGGTAATTTTATGGGAGAGAGAAAAAGTGTTCTTTATCTTTATTATTATTTTATTATAATTTTTGATCTATTTCTTTTCTTAATAACGGCTTCTCCACAGCTGTACATCTTTTCAGACCCTTAGTGTTGATTTCTCTTCTCGTTTTGGATGAATAGGCAGAAACGGCGTAGATTTCTTCAGATCTGAGATGAGAATGGAGCTTGATTTTCTCTCAGAGATGAAAGTACAGGTGGTGACAGTTTTGGTGGTCTACCAGGTCTTTTGGAGTCCTATTTTCTCAATATCTCTTAATAATTGATTTATTTTCCTTTGACTTTCCCCATCCTTATGCAAGAGGGTTATCTTAAAGCAGGATTATGTAACAATTTTGCCATAAAATAACAGCTTCAAAGTCATCATGGCAGAGGAGCAAATCTCAGACTGGCTTTTAATAAATAACATGTAAGTCAATAAGTCACCCTTTATTAATCCCACAGTGGGGAAATTCACCTCCAGATTTAACCCATCCATGCTCCATCCATCCCAGGGAGCAGTTGGGGTTTAGGTGTTTTGCTCAAGGGCACTTCAGTCATGTACTGTCAGCTAAGGAGATCAAACTGGCGACCTTCCGGTCACAAGGGTGGTTCCCTCACCTCCAGCCCACCACTGCCCCCAATTTTACTTGTTGGTAACACCTAAAAGAGATAAAAAGGATGCAGAACAGTCTCATGGCTAATTGGAAAACAACGAAAATCAAACTGCAGAGTACAAAGGCTATAGCCTATAACCTTATCTGTGTCATCCCCGTCTCATAGAGTCTCTAGTTTTTCAAGATGCCAAAAGTTGTCTAACCTCAGTCCCGTTTTAGCCTAACATGCAAGAAATACATTCACCTCAAGCCAAAAAGTTTGGTCATTTTTTCATCTCATGCCAAATAAGCCTTGTAAGTTTCCAACCTCCAATAATAAAATCCTGTAATATTACTCTACCTTGTGAGTCTACATGGTGCTTTCTCTTCTGCTTCTGAAGTTCTTTGCCGGTGTTGCGTCAAATTCCATCTTGCAGGCAGAATCCGACTCCCTTCACATGCACTCGTCTCACGCAGGCATATGGACGCTACAGATTTACACATATAAACAGCCAAAGTCGCAAGTGTAACCTGCAGCATCCATATGCCCGCGTGAGGCGTGTGAACATGAATGGGAGTCAGATTCTGCAGCTCATCAACAAATGCATGTGTACAGCTGTTCATGACGGGGCTCAAAGCGCAATTTGACCTTACCACACTGGTGTAGTAGTGAAATATACTCTCAACTGTAGGGGGAGCCCAAGAGCAAAACATACCAATTCTCCCATAATGCTGCTTTAAATCAAATCTTCTCAGCAATGTATTCTGAAAAATTCATAATTCCTACTTACTGGAATTTTATTAAACATCAGTTCTGACTTTTGCACAGAACTGCAGATTTATCTGACGCCAATTCCTCATTGGTCAGTTTCTACCCAGCTGAGCAGATATTGTTTGGATGGTGGGTCATTCTCAGCACAACAGTGATACTAGCACTATCACTCAAAATACTAGCTAGCTTGCCCACTGGTAGTCGATCAGGCACATCTAAAAAGACTTTGGTGTGTGTGGGTTGTGTGGGTTTGCCCTAGTTCTGATTGGAACGAGGGAAAACTTGACATCAGATTTTTCCAATATAGTCCCACCCAACTGGAATCCAGCAGTGGAAACATAAAAGTGGTAGCCCGTTTGTTTGTCACATACCAGAAAGGGAAAACAGTGGCTCTTTACCAAATTAGTCGCTGTACTGCTACTAACATGGTATGATATATGGTAATTTGTCTGTTACAAATTTGTCTGTTTGAATAAAACATGGAACATCTTTTACAAGCTTCAAATATCTGCGTTTAATCCAGAACAGCCACAAAATGTTCAGGTGAATACTTTGGTCACTACATTGGTCAGTTTCTACCCAGCTGAGCAGATATTGTTTGCATGGTGGGTTATTCTCAGTACAACAGTGATACTAGCATGGTAGTGTGTGTGTGATGCTGGCATGAGTGTATCAGGCACAGAGTGGTCCTCCAAATCCAAGCAAGAGTAACTGACCACGAATGAAGGGCTAGAGAATAAGTTGTGTCTCTAACTGTACAGCAGGAAGGTAAAGGTTTCTAATAAAGTGGCTGATGCATGTAAACTGTTTATTTTGGTTTGCTAGAAGATAATATTGCTTATATTACTGCAAATGATGCTTATTCAAAGATATACATGTACTCGCACAAACCTTCAGCTCGCAAACCAATATCTCTCTTTTTCATTAATTTCTGGTTTAATCGAGCTTGTCCAGGGAGAATTGTTCTCCAAAACCTACCTCCTCCCAGCAGGACCTTGCTGATTGACTCTCAGAATAATGTAGAGTTCAAATTTGCATGGTCATTTTTTGGCCGCACAGCTAAAAAGCCAGAGGCAATTAAGTGCCAACTCAGGGGAGCAATGCATCACTCTCCTATTTAAGCCGAGCGGAACTTCACCTTGCAGTATGTAATTAGCTACAAATCGCAATCTTAGTGTTTTCCCTACACACTAAACTCCACTTACAATCTCATCAGTTCTTCATTTGAGACACAGAATAGATGAGCTGTAATCAAGACTCTCATTTCTTTCTGCTTCGTGATTATGACGACAGAAAATAAACAATCAGAAGACAAGCCTAAAGTTGTTTTCAGTCAGTCTCGTTTGTGCACATCCTGAGCAGCTTTTTCCTTCCTAAATGAGTCATAATAATACTGTACTCTGTGTACATAAAGTCTAATGTCATAACCTCTGTAGTCCTGGCACTTCACCACTGTCCATCGTTCACATGTTTTGCTATTGATAACAGGCTGTATTTGCTACACTATTTGACCCTTTATGCTACTCTTCTCCTTTAACAATGTGATTTCTCCACGCTATGGTCACATTCATTATGATATGTAAAGAACTTCACCGAACAAACCTGACATTTTATAGAAATTCTACGACAAACTACCATTCTGAGCAAAAAACAGAAAAGTGTAGGAATATAATGCACACTTTAGTTGGGATTTGCTTTATTTTAGATAGATTTTTAGATATATGCTTTATTTTTAAAGCTTTTGTTTTCTGGCAGAAGTCATAGTTTGAATTATGGAAGTAACATTCAACTGGGAGTTACTACATTAATCATGCTAAGTGCCAATTAGCCATTATCTTTTGCTTAGTTTTCTTAATTATAGGCTTCTGATCATTCCAGCAATGTTAGCATGAGTTGCCTAGTTACAACTGTGTGCTTTTAGGCTTAAGGCATATCACTCAAAATACTAGCTAGCTTGCCCTCTGGTAGTCGATCAGGCACATCTAAAAAGACTTTGGTGTGTGTGGGTTGTGTGGGTTTGCCCTAGTTCTGATTGGAACGAGGGAAAACTTGACATCATATTTTTCCAATATAGTCCCACCCAACTGGAATCCAGCAGTGGAAACAAAGAAGTGCAAAAATATCTTAATCAAAACAACCCAGCAAGGGAAACACAAGGGTTAAAAATGCCCTGCCCAAGGAAAATGATCTGACCGGAATTCTTTTCTCTATGGTATCTAAGTAGGTAGCTAAGTAGTCCTAACCAGCTAGCCAAGCTGGCTCCTCCACTTCAGGAACTGAACTGAAAGCCTGACATAATTAGGAACCAACAGATGGATGAACCAGTCACGGTTCGATTTCGAGTGGATGTGCCCGGTTTTGTCACTCTAGGGTTTCTGGACGTTCTACATACGTCACTGACTGTGAATTCAAGTGGTAGCCTATTTGTTCGTCACATACCAGAAAAGGAAAACAGTGGCTCTTTACCAAATTAGTCGCTGTACTGCTACTAACTTATAATACATGGTAATTTGTCTGTTACGAATTTTGAATAAAACATGGAACATCTTTTACAAGCTTCAAATATCTGCGTTTAATCCAGAACAGCCACAAAAGTGTTCAGGTGAATACTTAGCTTTATCGTAGAGGTGTTTTTTTTCTCTGAGTTTTGATATTTATAGCCTGAACTGAAGGCTTAGCTGTAAGAGTCTAACAGAGCTGAGGGCCAACAAGCTTTTGTGTTGTTGATGGAAATGCAGATATATACTTTGTGCCTACATGCAAAAGGCATGTCATGATAACAGAACTTTAACTTTGATATGATATGAAAGTCAAAAATCTGGTGTAGAAAGCTGTATCTGGTCATAGGCATAGAGCATGTATCTCCATCTCCGTCAACACTGTGAAAGCTTTCCAGCCCTCGCTTCTGCCTTGTCACAAGAAGCAGTGACATCTGTAGCTTGCAGATGGTGTGCGGCGACGTTGGGGCTTGCTGACGCCCAATACCATTCCCCCTCGAAAGGGGCTGAGAGCACAAAATTGTAAATCCTTTCTGTTTGAGCGAGCAGGGGCCCTTCCAGGGAGGGACAGATGTTAATTTATCTTCATTACCCACTCAGGGCTAGCCTTCTGAGCTACGCTGCTCCGCAATTGACTACGGCACACTACTCCTTGTACCAGTCTCTGAGGCGATGAGGGATAGCTGACTGGATCCTCCAACTGCCTCACCTCCCCCATGCCCTACTCAGTCACGCTTAATTGGTACGATGCCTGTTTTAATCGAATGGCTTTTTTTAATTTGGCGCAATTGAGGTGCATTGAACGTCTCGCCAGTGCACGTTTGTTACACGGTGTATTTATATGCATCGATTATGCGTTTGCATGATTTTACTGAAAATAACCCGTACTGGTTTAGGGCTTCTCAGACGGAAGCACGGTTGTGAAAAAATAATTTCACACATTTATGGAAGTGTTAAAAATAATGCATTAAATAATAAACTGTTTGTGCAGTTCTGCGTTTTATGAGCTGTTTTTGACTGATATGTGCATGTTCCCGCTTTCATAGTCAATAAACATCAAGAACTGGGTTCTGGCCAGCAAACCGTGTGCCATCCTTCACTACCATATTCATAGTCTCCACGTGATAAACTCAATGTGACCGAGAAAATGTGATGTACTTCAGTGAATGCTACCGGCATGACTGCATGTGTGTGAAAACAGCTCATGTTTGACCCACCTGGATGAGTTCACATGATTCACTGTGGCCATCCCTGTCACATCCAATCCGCTTATGGCTAACAGATGTTCAGGTATGAGAGGAATCCTGTTCAAACTGGCTCTAAAGTTGCAGTATAGTCCATTAGTGCAGTTTTTCAGTCGATATAAACATGACTAAGTAATTTTGCTTCCAGCCAAAATAAGGCAGAAATGCCAACCCACAATTTTGATTAAGCTTAATTATAAACTTGTTTACAAGTTAAAAATACATATTTTACAAAGTTCCACAATCATTTCTGTATGAGTGAGCAGGGGCCCTCCAGGGAGGGACAGATGTTCATTTTCTTATATTGTTTATCCTGAGGTCCACAGATGGTATTTATGTGGGTTTATGTAGCAAAAACAATAATAATTAATTGGATTAATTTATATTAAATCATGTATATTAAATTCATTTTATATGACTACATTGCAACCTCTTGCAACATTTTTAACGTGCTGTTTTTGTTACTGTGCCTTAAAGACGGACATGAGCTGTGCTCTGATTGGTTGCCCTGACACTGATAAAACATGCCTTATTATTATAATGTGAATGGGTGGCAGTGGATATATGTAAATACACTCCCAGAAGCAATGAATTGATCTATAGGCTGAAACAGGGGTGCACAACTCTGGTCCTTGAGGGCCAGTGTCCAGCACAGTTTGGAGTTTCCTTGCTCAAACACACTGACTTAACCTGCCAATTAACAGATGAGTGTGATCAGGTGTGCTGGGGCAGGTAAATCACCAAACTGTGCTGGACAGCGGCCCTCCAGGACCAGAGTTGTGCACCCCTGGGCTAAAAAATATAACCAAGCCACCATTAGCGTGACTCCTACTTTGGTCATGGACTCCTGTAAAGAAAACAAACAGATTCTGTCTTTATTCAGCACAACATGGATTTCAGAGACAAGCTTTTACCCTTTTATCCAAGTAAAAAGAAGCCAAACTAAGGTAAGGTTGCTGATTAGCCAGGTAGAAACCTTTCTAACTAACTCCTGAAAGTTCACACCAAAGCAGTTATAGTTTTCAAAAGTTTCTCCTACCTTCAAGATGCATCATCAATTTTTTTTTTTAAGGCTTTAAACCAAAAAAATCCCTCCCTACAGACTACTGTGGCATCACTGTGTACTAACAACAGATTGTCAAAGTTCAGCATTTTGTCTGAAGTATGCCTTTAAAGATATATTAAACATGACGTGGCAAGAAGTCTGTATAAACAGGTTTCAATCAGCCAGTTTCAATTCATCCCAGAAGTGCTCAGTGGTGTTGAGGTCAGGGTTCTGTGCAGGCCAGTGGAGTTCCTCTACATCAAACTCATCAAGCCATGTCTTTATGGACTCTAAAATATCTCTTTATATCATCTTTATATCACTATCACCACCCTAAGGGGCTGAGCCCAAACCCTGAGAAACAGCCCCAGCCCATTATGCCTCCTCCCCCACACTTTCCAGTATGTGGCATTGTCCTGGCATCCACCAAACCCAGATTCATCCATCAGACTGCTGGATAGTAAAGTGTGATTCACCACTCCATAGAACACTTTTGCGCTGCTTTAGAGTCCATGTGCTTTACACCACTCCAGCTGACACTCGGCATTTCACATAGTGATCTTGGGCTTGTGTGCAGCTGCTTCTGACACAGAGTTCTTGTGCTGATGTTGCTTCCAGAGGTAGTTTGGAACTGATGCAACAGCGGGTAGGTGTTTCTTACATGCTACATATTTCAGCACTTGGTGGCCCCTTTGTATGGTCTACCGCTTCATAGCGGAGCTGCTGTTGCTCTTAAATACTTCCATTTCACATTAATAACACTAGCAGTTGATGAGGGAAAATCTTGCAGGGTCGAAATTTCACAAACTGACTTGTAGCAAAGATGACATCACTAAAGTCACTGAGCTCTTTAGTACGACCCAATCTACTGCCAGTATTCATCTATAGAGACTGCATGACTATGTGCTTGATTTTGTACACCTGTTAGCAATGGGTGTGGCTGAAACAGTCACTAGGCTGGGTGTCCACATACTTTTGGCCATATAGTCTATATCTTTTTACAACTTTCTTCATATGAACCATATAAACTAGGTAGTTTTTTTTAAACTTAAACAATGTGTACATACTAAAACTATGTTTTAAATGAATAAAGTTTCCATTACATGGGCACTTTAACAGACATTGGAGGAGCTCCAATTACAGCAGGCTAACTTTGTGAGAAAGTTATAGTACAGAATGCATTTGTGCAGTTGGCCAGCTTGGATAACCGTAAGCCAAAAGAAGTCAAATAACCAACTAATTTTTTAAATTACGCTAAACAATGAACATACAATATGTTTGGTCCTCTTATATTAAAGAATCAGCCTGTCAGGCAGTGTAACTCTATATACGCAGTTCCAGTAAAGGCGGTTATTTCTGTTGACTTTCAGCGTAATATTAATTAGACTGACATTCCGCTAATGAGCATGGATACACCACATAGGGGCACTCTGAAAGAAGCCTGGAGGAAAAAAAATGTCCGACAGCACGATATCGCATTCCCCACAGGCGGGAGCGAAGCGAGGGACCAATCATTTCACATCACCTGACAAGGCTGCATGTGATGAGTGAGGATGCCTCCAGAAACAGAGAGAAGGAGAGAAATGTGGGCTCGGTGGGAACCCATTGTGGGGCCACGCTCCACTGAGACACAGATGGCGCCCGCCAAAGGAGCGGCGAGATCCAGCCGAGGCGGCCAAACATACTGCCTTTGATGTTGACTTTTGGGTGGGGGAGAAGGTGCGACTTCTCTCCGGGCTTTTCTCCATGATTGCCTTCATAGTGAGTCCAAACCTGCTCTATTCTTTCACTAATGAGACATGAGAATAAATGCTGCCCTTGTTGCTGCCCTTGTTAATAGTGTTGAATAGACACACCGATATACTAATACACAAGACGATCTCTGATAACAGGTTACTGCACATGCATGGCGTTAGTGAATTTCTTGAAAGGGCAAACTATACCTGTGCCTTAAACACTAAAATATAGGGCTGTCACTATTGATTGTGTAAGTAATTGTGTAAACTAGCAAATATTTTTTTAGGATTAATTAGAAAAAAAAGGCCAAACAATAAAAATGGACAAAATTGAACAATAACAAACCATGCATAGCTTTAAAGAGTCCAAAAGAACCATTCCTAAACCTGTTGTGGTGCCGGCCGTTAGAAGAATAAGGACAACTATAAGAATTTTGGGGCTAAAAGTGGACATGCAACCTTATTAAGGTGGAACTACATTAAGTAGAACATTTTTAAACCTATCCAACGTCTCATGAAAGTGGGTCTCAAAGTCTAGGCAATGGTGTGCTCATTAAAATTGTCCAATGAGCAACAAGCCTCTTATTAGCCCGTGGATGTAACGTGAGTTAGCATTACTGAAAAAAATGCCCACCAAAAAACTCCAATCAAGCATGTAGATTAAAATTAAACTTCACGTCTTGCAAGGAAAACAGTTCCATTTGCTCACAATAGTGTTCTGCTAGAGTTACTGTATTCCAGTCATTAAAAGAGCATGAGGACTAGAGGAATTTGGGGTTTTTATCCTTGTTTGTGGCAGATTTTACCGGAATCCAGTATCAATATTTTAATAGGTTGACCCCAGACATGTACTCTCTCTACGAGATCATGTCTGGCCTCACAAGACCATCCTAAACCTACAGTTTAATATGTAAATTATTTATTATGTTAACAGTTATGCTGTATTTTGTAGCACAACACTGCATCCCTCAGCCTTATCAGTTTATATCATTTTTGTACTACAGTACTCAGCTTGCATGTTGCTAATACATTACACAACCACTGGAAATCCCTATGATGCCAATCAATCATGACTGCTAGCCTGGTGGACTGCTATCCGGAGGCTAATAAATACAGCCCAGCTAACCTTAATTCTTACCCCAGTCAAACAAAATCATAAAAAAACCTGATTCTATATTTATTCGGCTCAGGTTTTTACCCTTTTAGCCAGAATTAGCCATCTAGCTATCTAGTTAGCCAGGTAGCTACCTTGCTTACTTTAGCTTTTAACTTGTCCTCCTTAGCTGATTAGTCACTCATATCTCTTGAGCAATCTGCATCGATCTCCATCGTAATGATAATTTGAAGATTTGCACTTTCTAGTTATATGGTGCAATAAGTAATAAATATACAACCCCATTTCCAAAAAAGTTGGGACTCTGTGCAAAATGTAAATAAAAACCAATTGCAGTGATGTGCAAATCATTTTAACCCTGTACCTCAATGAAAATAGTACAAAGACAACAAATCAAATGTTAAAACTGAGAAATTTTATTGTTTTTAAAAAATATTTGCCCATTTTGAATTTGATGCCAACAACACGTTCCAAAAAAGTTGGGACGGGGGCAACAAAAGGCTGGTAAAGTAGTGTAATGCCAAAAAAAACCCCAAATACCTGCTGGTTGATTGACAGCAGGTCAGTAACATGATTGGGTATAAAAGAGCATCTCAGAGAGGCGGAGTCTTTCAGAAGTA
>JAILXH010270077.1:28358-41789 GCA_023558415.1 Piaractus mesopotamicus | reverse complement strand
CGCAAACTTCACAAGTTTAATGTCCATGGTGTACAGACAGTGTGAAAAGTACTCAGGTTTAGAAAGTACTATAAAAATAGGAGAAATAAGAGAAAAAAGCTCACGGTGAGCAAGAGCTGCTGTAACAGGCTGCCACTCGCGCGGCGCCGGAAATAGGAAGAGATGTATGTATGTGTGTAGTTTATCATTATATCTCAATGAGACAGTCAGCTCCCTTTTAATTTTCATGTAATATTGATGTCTTTTTAAACTTGTAGGACATGTTGAATTCTGTGGGCTGCCGAGACCCCTGAATAAATTATAATTATAAATTATGATCATCAACGGCCAACCACGACACTCCAATAGGAAACCATATGAACTAATAAAGGCCTTTTGTTCACTGCTCATGAATATTGTATTTGAAATATTTCCATATATTGTGTAATGTCCTGTGCAAGACCACCTCCAGCCACTAGGGGAGACAAGGCCCCACTAAGGGGTAATTAGGCTTGAGCGGTGACACCTGTGGACACCCTACTTAAGGGGTGCTCAGACGCTGCTTTCTGCTCAGTCTTGAGTTCACGCTGCTATGTGCATGTCTCAGAGTAAGCTGGTAATTTCCGTATTAGCTCCTGCGTCGAGTTCTGTGTCTCTCAGTGTAAGTGTTAGAAAAAAACCTTGAGTGTCCTTTTGGTGACTGCATTCCCCTTTAGTTTCTTTTGTTCGGTCTTAACCTCCCCTCTTTCTCTTGTCTTTATTTGACTGTATGACCTTAAAAGGACAAGTAATCCAAAAGTAATGAAAACTTTAATATAGTAATCATTTTAATTAGGTACTCAGTAATCTGTAACATACAATGCTTTTTTAAAGTAACTCTCCCAACCCAGCAAACAGGACACAACGAAAAACATTTAATTCCATTAAAATTACATAAACAAAGACCAAACTGATATTCTAGACACTTTTTCAAGCCAATAACATGACACCCCTTCATTGGTGTGGAACAGTCTAAAGGCTAGCACCACTGCAGGGCAGTACCTGCCTGAATGAAACCCATTAATAAACTGGTCCCCTGCGAGAACAGGACCTGCTAGGGAATCCAATTATGCATTTTCTGTGAATTAACCGCCATTAATTAATGCATCTCATTGGCGCATCAGACACCCTGCTGCTAATTGCTTTGTCACCGTTCCCATGGAGACTGCCTTTAGTGAAATTGGTCAAGTTATTAGCAGCCTGTTCCATTCTAACAAACAGCCTCCACTTATCGTTTACATGGCTCCCTCACTGTGCCACTTCACACATTTACTCATAACCATCCAATCACATCTATGTGTCAAGTGGAATATGTGGTATTAATATGCGCTTCATATTAGGGCTTTAATTGGCATATGCAAGTAAGCTTTTAGCACTTGGTCCTTAAATAGTCGAGACTGCTTAGCCAGAATGTGGTTTTATGAGTAAAGTTGAAGTTTGAAAACAAAGTATTAAAGTATGAAAATAAAAGTGAGTCTCTGTTCCGTCCCCTTTGAATGTGTTTAATATTTGCATGTGAGTGGTTCTTGTCTTGATTAGGGTTTTGAGTGTTGTCCCTTGATGATTTCTGTTTCTTATTTTTTTGTCTTTGTCTTGCAGTTTCAGCTGTTTCTTTAATGTTGTGCAATATTTGTACACTTCCTGTACAACACTTTGGGCAATGCCAGTGATTTTAAATGTGCTCTATGAATAAAACATACTGTCTTTCTCAGACCATAACATCACTGTACAAAGAAAAACAGGTATGTCCAAAATGGTAACTTTACAGAAGAAGGCAAAAACATTCTTTACTTTCAATGTAAATTAACGTACAGAGATTTTATTCCAAGCAATTCTGGAGCATTTCTATTGGTCCAGTCCTCATAAGATTTTCACATAGTATAAAGGGCAGCTGCCCTTCATGTTCAAATGCTGTTGAAATGTAAAAATGAAAAAAAATGTAGATTCATGTTTTTCTTTGGACAGTGACGACACTCAACAGTCCATAATTGTCCTGAATGCCTCATATAATATTAATACATATACATGAATACAGTACAATGAGTATCCAAACAGTTAAAACTGCAATAGAGAAAGGATAGTAAATGTGATCAAAATTTGGGTTGCCTTAAATTCTTAAAAAAGAAGGTTTCTACAAATGACTTTGACACGTACACTCCTGGTGAAATTCCACACTTTGTTGATTTTCTAAGTGAAAACACGATGCCACATTCTGCAAATTTTAGTGCACAGTTTGTATTTATTTGCTAATGATAATATGCTCTCAGCAAACAAACAGTAATAGGACATAAAAAGTGTGTTAATAAGTGTGTTAACTTATTTTTACTTAGAAAATCAACAACACGCGTAATTTGTCCAAGGGCACCCAACCACTTACATACAACTGTATGTCCAGTGTTTCCTCTGAAATCAAGGGTATTAATGGGGAGTTTGCCTCCTCTTTGCTGCAGTAACAGCCTCTACTCATCTTTGATGGCTTTACTAGATGTTGAAACATTGCCCTGAAGATTTAATTGGAGCATTAGTGAGGTCAGGTACTGATGTTGGATGATTAGTTCTTCATGTCAGAGGTACTCGATGGAGCTCCATCACTCCAGAGAACACAGTTCCACTGCTCCACCGCCCAAATCCGGGGGCTTTATACCACTCTAGCTGATGCTTGGCATTAGACATGACCTTAAGCAAATGTGCAGCTGCTCCAGATTACTCCATCCTACTGCAATGCTTTTCTATCGAGATTGTGCAACCTAAAGTAACTGAAAACACTAATTAGAAGGAGGTTTCTTGAAATGTTTGGATACGTAGTGTAGGTCTAGGAGAAAGCATTAATTGGTATATGGTCTTTAAATACAAAACTTCTTTAAACTTTAACCCTCTGGGGTCCATGAGGGCATCCATGTGTCATATTTAATGATTCTATATGTGTTTCTCTATCTTTGTGATAATACAGCGCAGAAATACAGTTTCCTGAATCTGCAAAGTTGCCCTTTCCATTGCACCTGATTATGAGATCGTACAGGACTCACATCCGAAGTTATGAGGCTATGAGGAAAGGCTGAGATACACATCATCTGCCTCTCACCATGTATTATTGATGGATTCATGTGTCTGTCTACATGTTGTGTGAAACTGACCAATCGTCACTCAGGAGATCACTAAGCACTGAGTGATCATGCAGGAGACCCTTCATTCTTCATTCACTCAACATTGGAGACACATGTGAGATGGCATGCAAACGGTTTGCAGTCGCTAAAGTTGCTGCAGTGGTTTTGTAAGGTAACGTTGAAGATAATGGAGCATTTTGATATGAAACATATGGGTATCAAGTTATATGCAAGTGCCTTTAAATGCAAATTTAATGAAATATGCAAAAATCGAGAAAATGCCCAAAGGTTTAAAGGGTTCCTCTCACTCACATAACAATAGTTCTTTAACACACCTTTCACTGAAAGGATCTTCTTTTTCCATCATGAATGTGTTACTAGCTGGGAGCTGAGATCAAAAGGTTCTGCCAAATGCAAACACCTGTTCTTCATGTGGATATTCTGAGAAGGTGTTACAAATTCTGTGACAAAATGTCCTGCTAATTGCATGATATTTGGGTCACTGTGTTAGCATAAGCTGTCAAAGCAGGCCATGTCAATTTTTTTTCTCTCTAGCTGTGACCAGAATGGATCTCTGTCTGCATTTTATTACCATTACGTACGTTGACCGTTTTTCTCTTACTGTATGTGTTAAAAAGGAGAAAACTACAGTGATTTTTTTTTTTTACCCAGTCCCCAATTTAACCATCCCCCCCCCACTCAGTAAATCTTGCATTATCACATGATGCTACCAAGCAGGGAGAGTGAAGGCTAGCACATGCTTCCTCTGAGACACATTAAGCACCACCGCATCTTTCCGAACTGCCCCTAACTCAACATCAATTAACAGCTCAACATGCTTGGAGGAGAATGCTAACTGCCAACTCTGTTACATCAGGAAAGTGGGCTAAGTGATGGGCAAATTATTCTCTCAGACACAGATGCTGTGGCTTCGCTGGGAACTGAACCATTTCCAGCAATACACTTGCAATTTTAATTGTACATCGATTGAATGTGTACCAAAATGCTTTGCAAGTCTCTTGTTACTCAGCAGCGGACAGTGCTAATGATGTACACTATATGGACAAAAGTATAGGGACACCTACACATTACACCTACAGAAGCTTTTATGACATACCATTCTAAATCCATAGGCATTAATATGGAGTTGGTCCCCTCTTTACAGCTATAACATCTTCCACTCTTCTGGGAACCTTTCTACAAGATGTGGAGTGTGTCTTTGGGAATTTCTGCCCATTCATTCAGAAGAGCATTTGTGAGGTCAGACACTGATTTCGGACGAAAGGGCCTGGCTCACAATCTCCGTTGTAGTTCATCCCAACGGTGTTTGATGGGGTCGATGTCAGGGCTCTGTGAGGGCCAGAAAAGTTCTTCCACACCAAACACACCCAGCCATGCCTTTATGGACCTTGCTTTGGGCACTGGGGCTCAGTCATGTTGGAACAGAAACAGCTCTTCCCCAAACTGTTCCCACAAAGTTGGAAGCATACAATTGTCCAAAATGTCTTGGTATGCTAAGGGCCCTAGGCCAACCCCTGAAAAACAACTCCATAGCATTATCCCTCCTCCACCAAACTTTACAGTTGGCACAATGCAATCCATCAGACTGCCAGATAGAGCAGTGTTATTCATCACTCCTCAGAATATGTTTCCATTGCTCAGGAGTCCAGTGGTGGCGTGCTTTACACCGCTTAATTTGACGCTTGGCATTGTGCTTTATGCAGCTGCTCGGCTATGGTAACTCATGCCATGAAGCTCCCAGTGCGCAGTTTTTGTGCTGAAGCCAGAGGAGGTTTGGAACTCTGCAGTTATTGATCAGCAGAGCGTTGGCAACTTTCATGCACTATGTGCCTCAGCGCTCAGTGACTGCTCTGTAACTTTACATGGTCTGCTACTTCGTAGCTGAGTTGCTGTGGTTCCTAAGGTCTTCCACTTTTCAATAATACCCATTGTGGAATATCTAAGAGGGATGATATTTTGCGAACTGACTTGTTGCAACGTTGGCATCCTATTACAGTCGCACGCTCGAGTTTGGTGAGCTCTTTAAAACAACCCATTCTTTCACAAGTGTTTGTACAGGCAGACTGCATGGCTAGGTGCCTGATTTTATACACCTGTATACTGAACGAAACACCTGAATTCAACAATTAAGAGGTGTGTCCCAATACTTTTGTCCATATAGTGCATATCTTGGTGAAACACTGCTGTGAAAAATGGCAGCACTGTAGGCTTGTTACATCATGTGCAACATACTATCCTCTGATCAGGCCATGTAGACATCACAGATTGACGATACTATCGTATTGGTAAAAAAACACCAAAAAAACACACACCAGCACAGCACATTTTCAGTGTGCACAGAAAAAATGAAAATACAAACCTCAGGCTGCAGCTTATGCTGACGGGGTGAGTATCTTCTTAATCTGCAGCAGCTTTCTCCAATAACCATTTTAGGTTCTGTGGCAACACCACATTACTGCCATTTCTGCTTTAATCAGAGAAAAAAACCATGCTTTCTGGTCAGGAACTTGTAACCTAACTTTGTTTTTTGGTAGGACGTTTTTGAATAGTTGACTTTACATAATGAATCAAGTAGAAACATTTTTGTCACTCAATGCTGCTAATGAGGCTGAAGATGGCTTCTTATTTGCAGCTTTGGTAACACTTTATTTTGACAGTCCACTGTAGATACTTCGTAGATGCTCAGTCTGTCTTTAACTGACATTCAACTAAACAACTATTAAATGCAACTGAACTTGAAGTGTGACATATTCCATTAAATCTAACCCTAACCCTAAATCTAACCCTGTCCTTTAACTTCGACACAAAACCTACACCGCCGTTTGCTCTCGCCAACGAGAAAAAGCCAATCTGAGATTTAAGCTTTTCTGGTCTCTTGCTCGGTCACTCCCTCTTTCTCGCTTCCACTGACAACGTCTTCTTCAGCCTCTTTGCAGGCTCTGCCAAGATGTCCACGCTGGGAATACCGAGCTACCTGTTATAGCTAGCTGAGTTGTTGGTGTGTGACGTGGTGCCACAAAGTGTTACGCAGTTCTTGCGAGAGGTCTTGTGCACGCTCCTCCAAAGTTACATAGTGCTCTAGCAGGCATTCTAGTCCCAGAGTGGCAATGACAGGGAGGCCATTCTCCCTATTATAAGTCAGTGTACCATCTAAATGATTTTGAAGCTGTTATTTTAAGGTGAAATTATTACATAATGTTGCATTAACAAGCAGACAACGTATCAGGGCTGATTCACGATGAGGACAAATGTTACACAGTAAAATAAAACAGATTGCAAGACAAACATCTCATGCACTATTCAAAAGGCTACTCCTTCGTCTATGGCTACGAATTAGAATTAGAAGACTTGTATAAGCAAATGGCTTTGGTTTGTTTATGTGACTGGTATATCATTTTTGCATATACTGTCTGAATTCATTTACTGATTCATGCTGTTTTATCTCTATGTGGTAAATAGTTCCCCCCATTACAAAGTCCTAATAAGGGGAGTAGTGATCCTTTTCGGTCACAGCCGCTCTCCTTCTCTTTTCTCCAAAATGAGTTCTTTAAAAAATGCATCTGGCCATGCTGCTGCCCTTATGTCCCTCATTTCCATTTAATATCACAACCATACAGCATTTGATGAAACAGCTGCACAAATAGATAATAAAGGGGATAAAACAGACATTTCCATGTTTTTCAAAAGGCACTTGCTTTTATGAGGCAGTGGCCAGAAGTCATGAAATGACAGAGTGCCCTGCAAAGTTTGGCGTAATGCATCTCAACTCAGGACAGCCAGCAATTTAGTGAAGAATCAAGCAATGACGAAAAGTTCTTGTACACAAACGCTAAAAATGCCATTGCACACTCCAGAAAGTAAATGTCAAAGGAAGTGTGCACCTGGATTACAAATGAACTGAGAGATGTGGACTACTAATGGAGCAGCAACGCTCTGTTCTAAGCACTATCTGCAAGTTCAGTTAGAGTGATGAGTTCTCAGAAGGTTCTGGAGGAAGTTAGTGCCCTTTCGTGCCTCTACGTCCCTGACTGATCTTTTTCTCTGAACAAGTTTGAGGTGGAAAGTTGATGGAAGAGTCATCAGAAGTAGGACATAATGGTTCTTCTGGCTTTTTACAGGCTTGTACCACATACGGTTCAAAGCGTATTTGGAATCCGTTTGAGCAAGTTGCCCTTTGATGTGCCATTTCAGTTGCCTCAAGACATTTTTTTTAACTTATAAAGAACAGGCTGCCAAAAAATGTTGACTAATTCCTTCCTGGCAGATTATGAGTGAGGGTTTCCTTTTTTAACTCCCCCTCATGCCTCTTATTTTTTCTCCTGAATTTGTTGGGTACTGTCCTCTTTGTAGAGTTAGATCCTTAAATTTTTGATCGCTTGCAAGCTCCAGTCGGCACTTTCAATTTCATAAGGAAGAACGTGCTGCAAAAAATTGTTGACTGAATTGTTGGTATGACTTTACACTAAGACTATCCTTATAGAGGGTTTATGAACATCAGCTACTCTTTACATTGTATGCAGGTTTATGATGAATAGACCAATAGAAATGGTTAGAAACAATATGGAATGCAGTCTCATTACATTAAAGTTACACTATGCAAGTTTTGGGGATTTGGAGACCTCTCTGGTGGACATGTGTAATTGCACGCAATGTACTGAATAACATTTTGTAACATGGGTTGTGCTTTAGACATCTTTCCCGAATGTATGAGTTTGATGATTGCGAGCATGATGAAAGAGTATTCAAAGAGAACTCCGTCAAAACTTGGTGAAGGACGTGTCTTCCAAGGATGTAAGTGAGTTATCATCATCATGTCTTAATCAGTATAATGTTGATTTTACATTTGAGATCTAAATATCCAGCCAGACCTTTCTTTGGAGTCTGTGTGCGTGACGTTAAACATTAATACGTGTGACGTGTGTCCAAAAATACAATCTGACACTGCTGACTTTTAAATTATTCCACTCTTTAAAAAGATGGTTCTTCAAGGGTTCTCTAGTGAATGGAATGGTTTTATTTAGAGCCATAAGTTCTTTATAGAACCATTTCATGCTGCAATACACTATTAATAAACTGTACACTACTAATAAAGATGGCTCTTCCCGGGTTTTTTTAGTATAGGCAGTGGTTCTATATAGAGCCACAAATACTCAAAGAACGCGTTGCATGCTTAAACGGTTCTTTGCATGCTAAAATCATTTTTCAGATTGATGGAGAATGTGGAAAATGGATATGAAAAACCATTTGAAAATGGTTGGTTTTAGCACCAAAAAGGGTTCTTCTGTTACTTTACTTTACATCGTCACAATAGAAAAACTTTTTGGTGCCGTACAGAACCATTTTCAAAAAGGTTCCATATAGGATCAGATACAACACATTCTCCAGCAATCTGAAGAACCGTTTCACCAGCAAAGAACCATTTAAGCATGAAATAGTTCTATATAGAACTCATTGTTCTACACAGAACCATCCCCTTTACTAAAGAACCCTTGAAGAACCGTCTCTTTTAGGAGTGTTCTTCATGTTTTACAGGGCCACTCACACTCCATATTTTAGTGGGATTTTTTTCTGCCACCTTAATGCTACTTTAACAAAAAAATCTTATATAGTGCAACTTTAGATTTACATTAAGCGCATTTTTCTTATTCTATGAGGTTTTGGTTTGACTGTAAAAGAGATATAATCCTGAGATCAGACAAGGTAAAAAAATCAGACCCAAAAAACTAAAACTGAGCCAAACGCTTTTCGTTGTCTCCTAAATGAGTAAATTCCCGCCTCTTTTTATGAAGCTTCTCAGCTTAGCGTCTAACACTCTCTTCCCACATTACTGTCACCTTCATAATCTCAGCTGAATGACAATGTGCGACAGATTTCCATGCAAAAGTATTCGCAAAAATCTCTCAAAATTCCATCAGTGCTTAAAAGTGCGTGCCATCCGCCCGTGTAAGTTCATCAGCTGTCAGATTTAAAATAACACCGTTTCTATCTCACACAAACACACACTCTAAAAACATGAAATGAAGCTGCACCAGCTGTGTGAGCCAGTGGGTGCCATCTTTCAGTTCAGACTGTGTTTCATGTTCAGCATGTTTTTCATTGTGTTGAGTTGAGCTCTCAGGAAGATAGCTTATTGATCTGTCGTTTATTCTCCATCAGCGTTAACACTACAGCGCACATAGCTCTGAACAAGACAAACATGGCCTACAGGCTCTATAGATTTAAAATGAGAGCTGAAATGGATTTAAAAGAAACTCCAAACAGAAAGCTGTGAGCTGTAGTGTTTGCTGAGAAATGCACATTCACGCACCCAATCCTACAGCCTTTATACACTGAGCTGCCATTTTATTAGAAACACGTGTGTCATAGCTACGCTGATTTGCCTAAAGTGATAAGGCCACATTCTGTATTGTTTGCTCTCCTGTTGGATCCGTGCTAAAAGTTTGATATCCAGCTAGACTGACTTTGGAATGTAGAGGTCTGAACATGGTGGGTTCACCTGCAGCTCCTGCGTGATCTGATGAAGAATTTTTCAGGCGTTGCAGTCATAGTGAGTAATCAGGCAACAGGTTGCAGCCTTGTGTTGGTGGATATCTTGGCTTGCTGGGTGGGGCAGGCTTAAATAGTTGTTGCCTGCTTATGGAAGCAAACATGCAGACAATAAATAAGCTGCAAGTAACTGCGCATTAGTAATCATCCTATGTTGCATACATATAATGAAGCTAGATAACCTCCACTAAATAACTTATAACTGTAATTTTTTTTCAAGGCAATAATTAATACAAATAAAATATATTGTTGATATAGATAAAAAGTAGACTGTTGACTGTGACACTCAGTGTGGTTGTGAGGGTAGGATGGGTCTGGAGCCTGTGTCACGGGGGTTGTGTGGGCATGCTGTATGCCAGTGGTGTGGATTACAAAGGGTGGGTCCAGACAACCCAAAATAGACAAGTGCAGACAAGAACCATAGCCCAAAGTAGACAATGAGGACAAGGAATATAGCCCAAAGTAGACAAATGAGGACAAGGAATATAGCCCAAAGTAGACGAATGAGGACAAGGACCATAGCCCAAAGCAGGTGGGGGTGGACAAGGACTATAGCCCAAAGTAGATGAGTGCAGATAAGGACCATAGTCCAAAGTAGATGAGTGCAGACAAGAACCATAGCCCAAAGTAGACAATGAAGACAAGGAATATAGCCCAAAGTAGACAAATGAGGACAAGGAATATACCCCAAAGTAGACGAATGAGGACAAGGACCATAGCCCAAAGCAGGTGGGAGTGGACAAGGACTATAGCCCAAAGTAGATGAGTGCAGATAAGGACCATAGTCCAAAGTAGATAAGTGCAGACAAGTACCATAGCCCAAAGCAGGGGAGTCCAGACAAGGACCATAGCCCAAAGTACATGCATGAGGGCAAGGACCATAACCCAAAGCAGACGAATGAGGACAAAGACCATAGCTCAAAGTAGGTGGGGGTGGACAAAGACCATAGTCCAAAGTAGATGAGTGCAGACGAGGATCATAGCTCAAAGCAGGCAGGTCCAGACAAGGACCATAGCCCAAAGTAGACAAGTGTAGACAAGGAGCATAGCCCAAAGTAGATGAGTGCAGACAAAGAGCATAGCCCAAAGTAGATGAGTGCAGACGAGGATCATAGCTCAAAGCAGGCAGGTCCAGACAAGGACCATAGCCCAAAGCAGGAAGGTGTGGAAAAAGACCATAGGCCAAAGTAGATGAGTGTGGACAAGGACCATAGCCCAAAGCAGGAGGGTCTCTTAAATGAGTAGCAGGTGGGCCCAGACAAGGAACATAGTCTAGTGATTTTTAAGTCTCCTAAATGAGTGAATTCCTGCCTCTTTTTTCTTTAAGCTTCTTAGCTTTGCTGACACTGTCTCTTCCCACATTGCTGTCAAGTTCATAATCTCAGCTGAATGATATTTGACAGATTTACACACAAAAGTATTCGCAAATCACTCAAAGTTCCATCAGCACTTAAATGAATGTGTCAGCCACATGTGTAAATTCATCAGCTGCCAGATTTAAAACAACACAGTTTCTGTCTCACATATACACACACTCAAAAACATGAAATGAAACTGCTGCACCACCAGTCTGAGCCAGTGGGTGATATTCTTTCAGTTCTGCAAAATTGCAGTAAATTACTGGCTTCCAGCTGCATTATGCTCACAGCAATTTACTCTATCATATTAGCATTATATAACAGTAAAATAACAACTGTATCCTGTGACAAGATTACTGTGATGTGGGTGTATTCTGCTGTACACTTACAGTGATGAGCTTTAATTATGATACAGTAATCTCCTGTATTTTTACATAACAACCATAAAATAAATGTAACTCAGCAACCAGCAATTTACTGTATATTTACATATGAAAAGATTAAATGTTTTTGTATTTAAATAAAATAATGGCAAACTAAAATAAAATAAAAAATCTGTGAACACATCTGGTAATGTCAACAAACTATATATATTTTTTTCAGCACCTCATCATTTAAACAATCACAAAAAACTCTGTCCTGATGTCATACTTCCTGGATCTCAGCTGGACTCTTATTCCATTGCAGACTTCCCAGAATCAATCAGTTTGTCATGTGACTCCACTAACCAAACATATGCCAACCATCAGTGCATCCCTAGCTGTCCTCTTATTTTCTAGCTACCCTGTTTAGACCTTGTTCTGTTTCTCGTTGCTGGTTCTTGGATTTGTCTCTTTGGCTAAGTCTAACTGTGTTTTTGCTCTTTGGTTAAGACCCTCACTTATTTATCTGATTCTGTTATCACCTTCACCCATATACTGTGATTGATTCATCTGGTTTCTGACCTGGTCTGGTGGTAACCCTGTTATTTCAGATAATCCTCTCATCCGCGAGTGCCTGATTCGTCAACCCAGCGTTACACCTCATTTAAAACCTTTTCTGAATATAAACACAATGTTTTTATTAAAATGTTTTTGACTGTCAGTTGCTGTCATATAACATACAGCTCAACATCAACCTCACAGGAATTTGCTGTGTTATTACAGAAAATATCTGTAAGGTAAGTTCACGATAAAATGATGAATCCAGCATTTTACTGTGAAAATCATGTTAAATATTCTGAAATCTTGACAGTGATTAAGAGTGTACGGTAGGTGTTTCCGATAACATGGACAATGAGTATGGACAAAAGCTAGGTGATTCTAACAACCTGGCAACTCAGTGAATATGTATATATATCAACAGTTAGTATCAAAGGTATGTTGTAGATGGCATTCTCTCTCTCCCCCTTTCCTCTCTTGATCCCTCCATCTCAGTGTATGTCTCTGTCAGTTTGTCACTCCACCTGCACAGACGTTATATTGAGCCATTAGCCCTGCGCTGGTGTAGTCATGGCAATGGCCCATATTTGCGGCTCCATACTTACCTTCACTAGTTGAAATGGCTTTCAGAGCAAAACAGACATTCAGGCTGTTCAACA
Source organism: Piaractus mesopotamicus (assembly GCA_023558415.1). Classification (NCBI taxonomy): domain Eukaryota; kingdom Metazoa; phylum Chordata; class Actinopteri; order Characiformes; family Serrasalmidae; genus Piaractus; species Piaractus mesopotamicus. The sequence goes on along the minus strand of JAILXH010270077.1, from coordinate 29,163 downwards.
ACACCGTTTGTTTATTTATCACGTCCAGGAAATTGCTCTTGTACGCATGCATAATGAGGCTGCAAACGATCAATGCACCTGCAGCATCTAACAGTGCTCTCAGTCTAACACATTCACTGCACACAGGTCGCATATTAGAGTAATTTGGGCCATTTGAGAAACAACCAAGTGCAGAGAACATGGTGACTGCTTTGAATATTATTTATTCATGTAAACAGCTTCGGGTCCCGGGCATCTGCTCCAAAGTGGTGGGTGAATCCAGGGAACGCTCATTCCTTCAAAGCTGCACTAATACTACCCTTAGACTGGCTGATGAAATGGCCTGGGATTCTTCTCATGTATTGCATGAGGAGTTTCAGTTACTTCCCTCAGGGAGGCATTTTAGGGTTCCAGAAGGAATAAGGACACTCTTCAAAGCTCTTTAGGTTCTGTAGTAAGGACAAACGTTCCATATTGAGCCGCACATTTGCATGTTTAAATGGTTCTTTGCATAGTGAAAAGGTTCTTTAGATTGATGGAGAATGTGTTGTATATAGTTCTCTATATAAGCTTTTTGAAAACTATTAAAAAATAATCCTGCTATTATTACAATGTCAAGCTTGTGACACTAGAAGAACCCTTTTTGGTGCTATATAGAACCATATACAACACACTCTTCATCAATCTGAAGAACCATTTCACCATGCGAAGAACCATTTAAGCATGCAGATGTGTTCATGGTTCTATATGAAATCATTGTCTTTACTAAAGAACCCTTGAAGAACTATCTTTTTAAAGAGTGAGATGTCTTTTATTCCGTATTTAA
>JAILXH010270045.1:9068-20853 GCA_023558415.1 Piaractus mesopotamicus | reverse complement strand
CTCATTTCCTTGTAAAGCTGCTTTGTGACAACACCTGTTGTAAAAAGCGCTATATAAATAAACTTTACTTACTACTACTTACAAGTTTTCTGAAAAACATATGCCCATTCTGAATTTGATGCCAGAAACACATTTTAAAAAAGTAGGGACAGGTGATGTGTACCACTTCTTCTTTTAACAACACTCTGTAAGCATTTGGGAACTGAGGAGAGCAACTGCTATAGTTCTGAAAAAATGTTTTCCCATTCTTGCTTGATATAGGATTTCAGCTCCTCAACCGTTTGGGGTCCCCTCTGTCGTATTTTTAGTTTCATAATGCGCCAAATGTTTTCAAAAAGGTTGACAGGTCTGGACTGCAGGAACGCTAGTTTAGCACCTGGACTGTTTTACAATGGAGTCATGCTGTTGTAATGCTGTGTTCAGAATGTGGTTTGGCATTATCTTGCTGAAATAAGCAAAGCCTTCCTTGAAAAAGACGTCATCTGGATGGCAGCATACGTTGCTCCAAAACCTATATATATTTCAGCATTAATGGTGCCTTGGGCACTAATGCACCCCCATACCATCACAGATGTAGGCTGAACTGTGTGCTGATCCCTTTTCTCTTTAGCCTGAAGTGTCGCAGTGTTCATGATTTCCAAAAAAATTTTGATTTTTCAGACGACAGGACACTTTTCTAATCCACTTTAGTTTATCTTAAATGTGAAACTGTCAACAACATATAAAGTACTTCAAACATTTAACTGTGAGATAATCATGATAAACGCATGTTTCAGTTCAAGAGTCTTCTTTTGGTTTACTGTAAAGGTATAGCCTTCTGTAAACAATGTATATATTTTACTACAGAATTTACAACTGTATGCAGGCAAAGCACCTAGAAATCACCTGCTAGACGAGGAAGGAAATTCCGCTCAGTTGATGCCACACACACAGACACACACAATTATAGTTCGACATGCTCAGTCGTGGGAGGGATCTGTATGTGTGTGTCTGAGTGTGTGCGTAGTGAAGGGTGGTCTAATGTGCTAATGTGGTTAATCCATACTAGGTCACTTTACTGACGTGGCATGCCTGTATTCGCTGTTTGTGTCTTCGTGACACAAACCATAATGTATGATAAGACTATCCACCACACAAGCAAAACCTCCTTTAGCTTAAAATCGGAATTCATATTTTGTCATTAATGACCCCAAGATAAAAAATAACTGCTGTTGCAGCCTAATAAATTAGTTTATTGTCTACAATTGTTTCTTGCATAATTTTAATACTACATTGCAAATTAACAACAAAACAGTTTAGTCCATAAAAGTACTAAGCCTTAGATAAGGGCAACAAAAACTAGAAACCAAAACAAATAAAAGCACAAATAAATCTCCACAAGACCAGGGTTACAGCATTTATGTGTCTATGTGAGTGTGTGTGTGTGTGTGTGTTGTTGTGGGTGAGGTTGTGTGTGATCAGTTTGGCCATCTGTCGAGACTTCCCTCATTTTATCCTCTGGCTGCGACAGTAGAGCAGGATTATGGTTGTTTACTACAACTTGGATTAACCCACTGAACAATCGTAATCTAAGTCTCTCTCTCTTTCTTTCTCTCTCTTGCACTCTCCCTCTCTCAGACTAAAATGTTCATATCTTCTTTAATTCATATTAATTTAATATAATACAATAAAATATTCTGCATATTTGTCATGTCATTTATTCATTCACTGAGTTTCTCGCTTACTATATTAGTGAGGTAATCCGTCTCAAATGGCTGACAATGACCACACTGAGCCCTCGGCTCAAGTGTACTTGTTAATGAAAGTCTCATGAACAGCAAATGTGTTCTCATTCACAAAGCGTTTTCCTTTTGACATTTACTGTTCAATCCTCCATGCTCATGCGCACTGCTCTACACACACCCTTCTGAGTACAGCCTCATTCACCTTGAGCAATGTCGGTCAGTGGGCACATGTGTGCCCTTTTATTTCAAGGCCCACTGGTTGCTATTCTCATTTAAGACCAGCTGAAGTGCAATTACAGAAATTTCTGGAAAGACCTAAATCTTTGACATTACCAATTCCAAAGCCTGCAGCATTCACACTTTAGCTCAACATATAGTGTACCAAAAGCTGGGAGAGAGATGACATTTTATGCTTATATATCAAATTCCAGTGAATAGCAATGTCCTCTTTCATCGTCATATTAATCCATATCCAGATTCAACAATGTTAATCCATTTCATTTCATGAATGTCAGCCCAAAAAAAAAGAAAGAAAAACATCTGCACTCCAGTTACCTGGGGGAGACTTTTTGTAAAAAGAGAATCCCTCCCCTCCTTTGGTGTTTCCTAATGACCCAAGGGAAAAAGCAATATGAAAAGACTTATTGCACCACACCACGCCCTTAAAGGTAAGCGATTTTAATCCAATACACTTCTTGTCAAATTCAGCAAATGTCTCCTCACTGTCGACTAGCTGTCAGTGCTGTGTGTGTGCTAGAAAAAAATGCCCTGGCTCAGTAAAGTGGAAACAAGAAAGTGGCTGGGGCCGAACCACACAACACTATTCCAGTCAGTCACCAACATGAGGCATTCGAGCTCATGCACAGGACAGGGGGAAAAGGAGGAGCTATGTGCTGAACTCCATGCATTGCCAAGAAGGAGAGATGGCCAAGAAACAGCCATAGAGGAGAAGATCTAAAGGACAAAGACTGAGAAAGTAGTTCTTAGATCAGGCAAGGGCAAAGAGTCGTGTTAACATGGCATCTCAACGGTGGAGAGACCTTCAAGAGTTGACGAAGCTGAAGCTGGCTTCCTATTTGTCAGCTTCGTGTTCAAATTTTCCCATTCTACCTTACAGTGTAGCAGTTACATTCAGGTACCTCTTGTTCGACTTTTCCTGTTTCACCTTAAATAGTGCAGCAGTTACATTCTGGCATGTCTTGTTAAAATTTTCCCTGTTCCACCTTAAATGGTAACTGTAACTGCCCTGCTGCACTGTTTAAGGTGGAATCACATCAGTATCGGCAGATATTTGCTTTAAAAAAATTAGCATCAGGCACACAAATAGTTTTTACCGATATTTCAAATCAATATTTGATGATGTACTAATTGTTTTATGTAAGAGCAGAACGTTTGGACCAAGGGTCTTTAATTAAAATTCATCACGGTCCAATTAGAGAAAATTTCCTCAAGCAAAAGTCCGGAACATCATAATGTGATGCCAGTTTTGGCATCAACAGATATGTACATGAATAATATCAGATAAGGATGTGTCAATACCATTATTTTCACACTGAGTACGAGCACGAGTACATGTTTTTTAGTACTCACCAATACCAAGTCTGATATCATAATGAACCTACTTAGAATTAAGTAGTTGTTAGAGTGAATGAGTCCAATGTACCTTAACAATTAAACCATTAAAATCTAGCTGATTTTAAATAAAATGCATTAGCTAGATATGTTACATTAGTTGCCTTGATTCGAGTAGTACTGCAGTGGAGAATTTTGTTCCATGTCAGGAAAATGCTTCTGGACAGCTATAAGTAAAGTACATTTCATAGTTTTGTTCTCATGCTCCTCATTGGTCTCTGTGACAGCAAGAATCACATCCGGGGCTACCTTTAAATAGACCATCTTGAATGGACATGCTCACACCGTAAGAAAATGCTCAGTCCATGCTATATGAAATGCAGCCCCTACAGACAGCTCTGTCTATGAAAAATGTTAAATAAAGCTGTTTCATTCAAAATAACACACTGCAAACGAGTACTGAGCAAACATGCTGATAAACTGAGCTACTGCAGCTCTGCTAAGTACTAAAACCAGGTGGTGATGTATACAGTAGAACAATTCTCTGTACAGCCTATTTTACAAAGACAGCTTAAAAACTGTATCACTATATTAATGCTTATAACGTAAAGTAGGCATATACGACCTTTGGTAACAAATGTTGACTTGTTTGGCCTCTGTTTTGTTAACCTATGTGTTTCCACCTGTACTGGGGAAGCGGTTGTGATTATGTTCATGTGCGCTTAAAAACTGGCCAAAATCACGCAGTGTATGACTGGTAGGGGTGGGAATCTCTAGGCACCTCACGATTCGATTCGATTACGATTCAGAGGGCTGCGATGCGATTATCGATGCATCTTGATGCATGTTTATTTTCTATACAGAGATTCTATTTTCTCACAGTGTAAGGACTTGGTACTTTTAAACCAAAGTATTTGTAATGATCCATAATGAATTTACTTCCAATATCTTTTATTAATAAATCAAATGGAAGCGATGTGGCAAGTGAACTAGAAGGCTCTCATTCAAAGCTCTTGTTTGGAGCACAAGAGATACTGGCTGCCACTCATCTGTGATAAAATGCGTTATACAGTGACATAAGATCCAGTGGCAATGGATGTCCACGCAGCACACATTATAGCCGTCCTACCCGTTTTCTTTTGTGATTTTATAACTTTGGTTCTGGTGTTGTTGTAGAGAGTAGGGGGATCGCTGTGTCAGTAAAATATCTGCGAGACGGGACATGTGCAACATAGCGCGAAAGCCCTGGTTCTCAACGACTGAGAACTAGCGTGCAGACTGCAGGTCACACAGCAACACAATCTTGCCTAGCTAGTAGCTAACGAAAAGGCAAAGAGATAGATTTAAGACGAACATTTGCATTTATAAGCACTGCAGTTGGTTTCCTAGTATGTTAAAAGTGCAACAAGAGACTGTCAAACACCAAAAAGTTGCAAAGATGAAGTCAGCTTCTCTTTCGAATTTTCCCGTTCCACCTTAAATGGTGCCGCATTTACATTTGGTGCCTCAGTCAGAATTTAAGGTGGAATGGGAAAATTCAAACAAGAAGCTGGAGAATGAGAAGCTGACTTCAGCCTCGTTTAGCAGTCGAACATTGAGAGAAGTTTTTACTAGAAACTATTCAACTTTTGAGGAAAAGTGTCTTGGCAGAGATGGGAGGAAAGCGGCTATAGCTAAAGCTTAAAGCAGAGCAAAGAAAGTCTGCGTTTTCGCCTATATTTTTTAGCCTATACTAGGACAATAGCACGTACTGAGACATATTGGACATAAAATGTTGTGGTTCCCAAGGTGGTTTGATTTGTGTTGAAAGGCTCTTCTTAACATTTTTGATGTCGACTCCTGACCTAACTTAGCTTTTAATGCAGAGGGTGCCAATCGGATTTCTCGCTCATCCAGTAGTGTTTTTGTTATGTGCCGCCACAGACTGTCCAGGCGCTGCACTTCCGCACTTCCACGTTCCGCCTTTTGCGTTCCGTCAACATTACGTCATAAATTAAAATTTAGAAAATTTATTTTTGACATTCGTGAATCGATTCAGAATCTTCCACGTCCACATCACAATGCATCTAAGAATCTAATTTTCCCCCCACCCCTAATGACTGGAGGAAATATGCAAAGGCGGAATGCTAAAAGTGAACAGCACCTTTGTGTACGATCTTCATAGGGTTAGCAACACTTCTCTCTATGAGCAGCTGATCACTGCCAGCTTGAACTGTTTGTTCATTAGTGTGGCAGCACACACACGGTATCATAAGGTTTAGGTGGATTTGGATGTTAGTATTGGAGCACTTTTATGAGGTCTAGTACAAGTAAATGAGCACGGTATTGGGCCGACACTCAATACCAGTATCAATATCGATGCATTCCTAATATCAAATATCTGCAATGGCCCACAGTTTCCAAATCAAAACATTTTTACTTTAAACCACTAAAAAGTTCATCACACTTACAAATCACTTTTTTAAACACAGTTCTTAAGGGCTTTTTATGGCATCGCTCAAAGTACACTTTTGTGGCAATTATTTTAAAGAGTGTAAACCTCCTCATTATCTATGCAGTAATTTTGTTATGTAGTTCTCAACCTTTGTAACAAGGCTCAGCAATCAGAAATGTTTATTAGTCTTTTATTTTCTGTTTCTTTAACAGATGGTGGATCAAGGTAAGTAAAATAAGAGTTGTCTGGTGATGTTATTTTAGCTATTATGATCAGTAAAATAAAATCAAAACAATTAACTTTGTAGGAGAGAAAACAGATTGAATTGCTGTTGAGAGGATCAACCAAATTAAGCTTCTTGATCGACTGGGGGATGTCCAAACGGGTATGACATCACCACCATCAATGCGTAGCACAACAGCCTATGTGTATTGATTGGGAGACTGTGGGCTATGGCATAAAATCATTATGGATGACATAAATAGTGGAAAACTACATAATACACACATGCTTAAACACACTTTTTGCCCCCCCCCTCGCTCACCGGGAACAACCAGTCCTGTCAATGCGAATGAGATATCGAACAGAGTGTTTTACACAACGATGTATAATCACACTTCTTGTCTTCCAGTTCTGACTCATTCTCTCTCTGTCTCTGTCTGTCTCTCTCTTACACACTCACACACACACCCCTACAGACCTCCTCCTTTAGGTTGCATAATATGCTGATTTGTATGCATCTCAGTAACGCCTACATTTTTTTGCATTAGACTGCATTATAGTGAAAGAAGAAATGAACATTTTTATCATATCAGGTAGCTGAAAAATAGCTTCGAACGGCACAGTTTGCATTTGCTTAAAATCTCAATTTGGATAAACTGATTAAACATGGCAAGGCAGTGAAAAATGCTTCTCATGGCTTGTATTATCATCATTACACACATTCATCATTCAATTGGAGCTCCCGGATTGGTTTGTCTTTTTGGAGCCGTGCCCCAAGGGCATCACAGTCGGAATCACCCTCTCTCCTCACCACCGCACCTGCCTCGACCCTCTATCGCACCTGAGCCTCTGACGCCAAACCACCGGCTGAGGCCACCTCAAGGTGACACAATCTCCATCTTTTCCCCCTCCTCCTCTGTCCTCCCCATTTTCTCTCAATAAATTACCACCCCTCCACATGACCCTTCGAGTACCTGACCTTCGTTCATCTTTACTCAATGCACCAGCTGGGCGCAGCTTCTACCTTTTGGTTGACTGGCTTTGACGGTTTGTCTAAATTACCTACTACCACTCAACATTATTACCCCTGTGGTGCAAATTAATGCATGACAGCAGCACCAGTGCTGGGAATTTCCACTCTGACTGACCAATATCCCCCTTGAGGCAGTCACAGAGTGTCAAACGCAGTCCCTGACTGACATGACTAAGATAGAACGACACCATTTACAGAGTCTTAACAACATACAGCATACATAAAACACTGAGTGATTAAAATAGCAGTGATTAAAGGATATGCGTCAGACCTTTGATGAGACACAGGTATTTTCAAGATGACTTCAGCATATGCAATTTTGACCAATCCAACCGACTGAATATTTGGAAGGACACTCTGACACTACAAAACTTTCAATGTATTATTAACCTTAATGTAATAGAAATGTGCTTATACTGCATCTTGACATCCGCATCTGGACTGTAAACACCTATTTGAACCAGTAATCAGTGCAGAAACTGGGGGGAGCAGGCATCCATCTTGACGCAGTTGTCTGCACCGCTCTTCACCAGTCCTCTTTTTGTTCCCTTTATCAAGCATTTGGAATCGATGTATGTCACGAATCCAGCAAATACTGTGTGGCTGGGAAAAGTATCAAAAGAGGGCAGCGTATGTGCGTCCTTTGCACATACCGGAGTCCCCACCCTTAATTTTTAATTTATCTGTAATCGTTGACAGAACTGCACCACATCTTGTCAGGAATATGCTAAAATCATACTAGGATATTCTCTGTAATCTAATCTGCTATTAATTCTGCCTGAACATATACCTTACAAAATGGCTTGAGAAGAGATGCTGAACCTTCCTAAAAACGAGTCACGTATCACGTATTCCTAATAAGGTAAATAATCAGTTCGTGTGTTTTCGTATATTTCTAAAAACGAGGTGCTGTAGCAAAATGTGTCCATCTCTTGCATATCAATCGTGTCTCCAGTATGTAATATGTCTGCCAGTGTACTGAACTGGATTTCGACGATGGGTTTCCCGTCTTCTTCTAACCGCATTATGACTTAATATGAACCGTCTTGTACTGAACAGGTCTGAAGCGTCCTGCACCATTATTTTATAATGTCAGTGATGTGAAACCCATCCTCTGTCCCCCACAGTTGAAAGGTGTGACGATTAGACGAAGAGGATGGATATTGTTGAAGGGGGGGTTACAGTGCACTCCCACTAAGGCAACCGAAATTTGGTATGGAAATCAAAATATGACAAAAATATGATAAAATAAACCACACAAACAGGTGCCTATTAGGCTTAACGTTAAGTTTAGTGCTCACCCCCATTTTGGCGCAGTCAGTCGGTGTCTCTGCAGTCGTTCAAACGGCGTTTGCTTTCTCAGTCAGCCAGGAGAGATGGAGAACGACGACGTAGGAAGGAGAGAGCGGAAAAGAGACCCCTTCACACAGAAGGTCAATTCTAGAAAAGATAATGAATGAAATAAGTGATTTTTTCTAGGATATCATTTATAATAACGGACACGGCGGGGCCGTCATGAAGTAAACTCCGTTAAAATACAGCGCGATGCGTTTGGTTAACTAAGGTGATTTGGTTGCGCGCGACGCTCTCACCCGCCAAAGCAGCCAGCCAGCTGAAGAGCCAAAGCGCTTCGTCCTGTGCTATGTCTCCCTCCGCCTCAGCTGCTGCTTGATGCCGCGGCACACCCCGAGCCGCTTAATCCGCGTCTGAAAGAAGCGCCGGCAACCAGACCAAACTTGCGAAGGACAATTTCATGACATACCGTGAGGACAAAAGTATGTGGATACCCGAACATCACATCCATATATGCTTGTCAAATCTCACTCATGCTTTTGCTGCTATAACAGCCTCCACTCGTTCTACTAGATTTTGGAACATGGATCAGAGGATTCACTTTCATTTAGCTTCAAGATCCTGGCTCACAGTCACTCACAAACATAAAACCACCAAAAATGAACACAACTGCAACAGAAACAAAATGGGCCTAAAATAATCAGTGAATGGAGAAACAGGTACGTGTATCAATGAAAATGTCCCTTCTGTAATAGTTTGTTGAGTTTCTCCATGCAAAACTCAGCAAATTATTTTTTTATGGACTTTATGCAATATTTCTTTATGGCCTTTGTGTATGGGGGCACTGCTATGCTGAAACAGAAGATGGCCGTCCCCAAACTGCCGTCACAATGTCCGAAGCATGTGGTTTTCTAGAATATAGCTGTACGCTGTAGCATTAAGAATACCCTTCATTAAGAGGGGCATTGCTCAACCATGAAAAACAGGCCCACATATATTATTCCTCCTCCACCAGACTATATTCGGCACTATGCATTTGGACAAGTAATGTTCTGTGTTCTGTAATGTGTGAATCTCAAATGGCTCCTATGTAGTGCACTGCACAAGCCATGCAACTACAACTTCAACAAGAAAATAGAGCGCCGAATGTTAGATAGGGAGCGGTGCAGCCTATGGTTGAATATATGGCTTTCTATTAGACACATGATGCATTATTAGAGTGTAGAAGCCATTATTTTATGTCCTACATAGTGCATTACATATGGTAAAGCATGATTCATCACTTCAGAGAGTGCTTTTCCATTGCACCAGAATGATTTTCTGAGAGAATTCAGCTCTCTTTTTCTGTGAGCTTGTGTGGCCTAAACAGCTGTCTGTTCCTTGTAAATGTTAGCACTTCACACAAACAGCACTTACAGGTGACTGGGGCAGCTCTAGCAGGTCAGAAATTTGACAAAATGACTTGTTGGAAAATTGCTATGATCCCATTCTACTGTCAATGGTCTTCTATGGAGACGCTTGGCTGTATGCAATTGGTAGGGGTGTCCACAGATTTTTGTACATGCAGCATATATGACATTCTGCTTTGCAAGTGCTGTGTTTTGAAAGCAGAACCAGTAAATAGTAATGGTGTCAAACCACTGAAAATTACCCATGCTTTTATGTCATGTTTTACTGTATTTTGTTCACTCTATGTGTCTAATGGGTTAGTCCTGGAAACTTAATGCTTTTATACCAATAAAAGACGATTTACAACTTCTTTTTAAGTGGGCATCAATCTGCTATTAATCTGTGTAAACCAACTGCAGTGTTTATTTCTTTGTTAATTCTAACACAATAATAACAATGAATAAAACATACACAATTTGCACTGGAATGTGTAGCATAAATGGAAAGTGTGCTATTAGGTTATTAGGAGTTTTCTTTGCATATTTAGAAAAAATCAGTGCCAATTCATCTTTGTCCCCTTTCCAAATATTTTATATTAACTGGTTATAACATAACAATACACATGCACTCTGCACTACAAAGCAATATCTTCTCACCAGCTATCTATCTCTTACCCTCCTTCAATGGTGTACCATGATATTATGGTATGGTTGTGTGTTGTATAGTTTGACATAAGTAATTAGACTTATATAATCCTGATATTCACCTTGTAACTACTTCATACAAATTAATACAGATAGCCTGCTCCCCCAAAAATTGAATGATAATACTTTCGATCCTAAAATCTGATTAGCAGATTTTTAAATATGTTTTCTCAAGCTCTTGAGTTATGTCATCATTACATAACAAATGTTCTTTTCTTGAGATCTTGAGATATTTATGCATTTTCACAACATAATGAATGTTATCTTCATAAAACAGCGTTTGCTGTGTTGTGATAATGATATAAATAACTCAAGAACATTTGTTTTGCCATGATAATGCCATAAATATCAGAAAAAGAGTTATTATGAGGTGAAGGTTTCTGTATTAAACATGTTATGCTAAAGTCGTGATTGTATGACAAAAGTGTAAAAAATTCATGAAACAGCTGCAATATACAATGATGACTGGAAAGCTCATGTCTTGATTCATGCCCGTGGTTGCTTGATTTTTTTTATGTGGATGCAGCTCAGTATGGAAAACATGCATACATGGTCAAGATTTACAAGTTGTTATTGAATCAAACGTTACGCTGGGCAAAATGTATGATCTAAGAAACTATAGCGTGACTGGTGATTCAAGTAATGATTGCTCCAACAACCTCATTCGATTACATGAACTACAATATGTGAAAATACATTGTTAGAGAAATTATAGAGGAGAATAGCCAACAAAGTACTAAAATAACAGATCTTTACAGCAGTGGTGTGTGGAAGTGAGTTACTGAAAGCAGAATGCATCAAACCTTGAATCCATTAAAAAAGAAGTAGACCACGCTCGGTTCCACTTCATGTTAGCTATGAACAGAAACATGAGTGGGCATTTGAATTTGGTTTCAGCATGAATGTGTGGCCAAAAAAACCTACAGGAACTGCATGACAACATCAACAAATGTATCTAAGACATGTGTCCAGCACCTTATAGAATCATTCAGTCGTGTTCTAAAGGCAAAATCATACAAACTTGTGTTCATTTTGGACACCCAATAAAGGGGTCCCTTAGAAGAAGTGTTTTACGGTAAATATCACAACTGCTTTTAGAACAATAATCCTTTGGAGAACTTGACTTAGGGGTCACAATGTTCACTCTATTTATGGTACGAATACTGCATTTTCTTGTCATATTAGTTACCAGGTACACCATGCAGGGGAACAGATTCTAGATCAGCACACTTAATATAAGGAGTTCCACACATGAACACTGAGAGCTACAAGCAGAGTAGCCACACAAATAAAGCTACCAAAATGGAATAATGATGAACTAATACACAAGGCTTATCGCACTTATTTTTGTCTCCAGCACCTGTCACCTTGGCTTACTCTATTAAACAATGCATTTGGAACCTTGGAACTGCTC
>JAILXH010270026.1:5542-17702 GCA_023558415.1 Piaractus mesopotamicus | reverse complement strand
CTCTATAACATTTCTTATATCATTATAACTGAACGCCTCTCTATAACATTTCTTATATCATTATAACTAAACGCCTCTCTATAACATTCCTTATATCATTATAACTAAATGGTTCTGTATAATTTTCATAAGGCTGGGATTTGAGGTATAGCAGGCAAGTTACAGTATATTCTACAGTATTAAGAAAGTAAAGAACAGATACAACAAACTCTGTGAATGAAAGGCTGTGCCATAGCTTTAAGTTGCACTACAGCTTATAAATCAGAGTTGGCCATTTGCTCCCTTGCTGTGTAACCTTAGCTGCTGCTCTGTGGACAACGGAGTGTCGGAGAGCCAGTCTATTGATGTCTCTGGAGTAGCCGCCTCCAATGACGGTGGCCACAGGGATGCCCTTCTTAACAGCAGATTTCAGTACATATAGGTCCCTCTCAAAAAGACCTGCATGCAAAGGCACAAGAACTGTTCAATATCATGAAACATTCATTATGACCTTTAATGTACTGCTAGTATATGTGGAGCAAGGCTCTGAGTGAGAAGAGCGGTTTACCTTGATCGGTCAGCCGAAGTCTCCCTAGCTCATCTTCCCAGTGAGGATCAACACCGGCGTCATACAGCACCAAGTCCGGTCGAAATGCGTCCAGCAGCCAGGGTAGATGTGCCTGTACTGTTAAAACAATTCTGTTAGCGTACCATAAATTTTTATGGCTTTATGGCTTAACTCCCAGAAAGGCTTTAGAAACCCATAGCCGTTTCAGACAACAGCGCATTTCCATGAGTCTATTTCACAGTATTGCATGCCATTTTTACATGCCTTGCATAAGAATATTTCATCACTGTCTTAAATGGTAACCTCACTGGAGGGGACAAAACGTTCTTAATGTAAATACAGGTTAAAGGGGGATTCCACTGAATGTTCAAAATTTCTGCATAATTCAGCCGTTGAAATGTAAATAAAGTAATTGAGTTTTTTGATGTGAAATGCACCTTTCCGAAGAAACTTATAGACTCTTGATTTCTTTACAATGGTGGTAATAGGAACCAGGGGTCAGAGTGTCTACAGTGTACATATATAAGTATTTTATTTAGTATCGAAAACAAAATATTGGTGAATCTTTAAAAAAAATATATATATATATATATATATGTGTGTGTGTATGTATGTGTATACATATATATATATATATATATATATATATATATATATATTATACACACACACATACACATATAAAAATGTATTTTTATTATTATTATTACTTTTCCTTAGACTCACTACATGTACCTCTCCACCATGAAAGTATCTTTCAAAAACATAGATTTAGGCTAAATCCTTATCATAAAATGATCATAAAACAGTGTCTCAGGCATCAAGCAGCGTATTCATAACCATTTTAAAACAGCTTTCTTTGAGGTTGTTTTTTGAGGCATTAAACATGAATCTTATTGATTTCATTGTGCAGAAAATTTTGAAGATTGGTGGATTTCCCCTTTAATGTAACAAGATTTTATTCCATGGACATGCACTATTTGGATGATTCCATGAGTGAAGTGCCATTTGGGTCCTGCAGATATTACATTTACAAATAAATATGTAAAAGCAAAAGACATTTTAAACAACAACCTGTGTACATTTCTTCAGATAAATGACTCAGAACATTAACCTATACATAACATTAAAACCTATGCAACACTAAGAAAATAGTATTTGTGCCTTGCCCAGCCCACTATAACTATGCCTTACCTTCAAATTTAATCATTAAAATACTTCAAAAATCATATTTTTTCATTAATGTGTAAATCCATTTAATATCTTGTGCTCTGAACATCCTTTTTTCATGAATTATTTATTATCTCTTAAGAAAAGAAGAAAAGTATGTTCTCTTATTCCTTTTTAATAATTACAGTATGATATCAACACTCTGTTACCCAACCGATAGACTGAAATTAAATTATTCATAAAAAAAAAACAGTAAATCATTAGAATGTCCTTAATGTACTGTAATGTGCCTTTAGGGATGCTAGTTAAGCACATTTTATGCATTTGCTAATTCAATGTTCAAAAAACTTAATCCTGTTCTTATCAGCGCTGTCAGTCATTTAAGCCGCTGTCAGTAAGAAACGTTCTATGATTCCTGACATGGGCTAACACATTTTACTGGTTACATGTTTTGTTAGATTCAATACTGAAAAATGATTAAAAAAACAACAACAACAAAAAAAAAAACATTTTTAAAGTTACAAAAGCTAAATGTCACCCCATTCATTGACTAGCCCATTTCTACTGGTCCTGCACATTCATCCTGAAATGTCTGCACAATGTAAAGGGCAGCTGGCATTTTGAAGTCATGAGATTTTGATATGACAGTGATGATATATGTTTGTTGAGACAGAGAGAGCACACACATGTGGAGAGATACTCTTTATCCTCCATGCCATCGTCCAGACTGATGTCCAGGTCGCTGCGCTGCTTCCTCAAAGGGAAATTCGTCCCACAGTGCATAGAGAATGTAAACACGTCTGGCTCATCTTTGAAGATAAATGCAGTGCCGTCACCCTGTTGAGAGAAAGAGAACGTGAATGTGAATGAAAGCAGCAGAGTGAGGAAATCTCCGATAGTCTCCTAAAAACTACTATATGCCAAGACGTGTTTCATTTCAACTTTGCGGGGGAAAAAAAACGGTTCTAGACAGTAGCAAAAAAGGCAGAACCCTTTTTGGGGATTTTTAAAAGGTCTTCAAAGAACCATATACAATAGGTTTTCCATCACAGAGAAGAACCGTTTAACCATACAAAGAACGACCTATGCCTTCAAAAGGTTTATTGAGTTATAACCACTTATAAGCACACTTACAGCAGAACCCTTAAAGAACCATTTTATAAGGATGTAAAGCTTTAAAACATGGGCTGAATCTCAAATGGCTCCCTACTCTGCTAGTGGGCTGCATAGGTTAATAAACTATGGCTTCTACACCCAAAATGTGCACTAAATGTTAGATATGGAGTCGTGCAGTTTATGGCTGAATGTAAACTATATAAATTACTATTAGACATACAATGCATACTGTTAGGGTGTAGAAGCAGTTAGTCATAACCTACATAATGC
This sequence comes from Piaractus mesopotamicus, assembly GCA_023558415.1. Lineage (NCBI taxonomy): Eukaryota > Metazoa > Chordata > Actinopteri > Characiformes > Serrasalmidae > Piaractus > Piaractus mesopotamicus. The sequence goes on along the minus strand of JAILXH010270026.1, from coordinate 14,599 downwards.
ATCACATAAGAAGTAGCGAGCCATTTGAGATTTAGCCATGTTTTTGGTAATGATCATGATTTCCCAAGCCAGGCTCCGCCTCTTTTTGTCTCCACCTGCCTTGTCCCCATTCCACCCTAGCTCCGCCCACTCGTCGTGTCATCACCTGTGTTTAGTTTTCAGCTCCTCTCGTTAATCATTATCTCTACCTATGTCTCGTTACCTGTCTGTGTGTGTATACTCACTGTTTTCCCTCAGTTCTCTGTCTAGCAGTTTGTTAACACTATTAGTTTTCATGATGGTTTCTAGTGTTAGTGTCTTATTTGTGGTTCCTGTATATCCAAAGTCATCCATTTGTGCCTGACCTTTGTTTACTTTCATGTAAACCCCTGTGCTCATCTTTTTTTTTTGTTCATTAACGTCCACGATTAAACCAAACCACAACAGATGACAATCCTGCCTTCTCACCTGCTGCCATGTTACAAGTATGGCACTAAATCATATTTTAATTAGACATACAGCCTTTTACTCTTTTATAGTAAGAAAAAGTTCAACAGCCCATTTGTGGCTCTTGAGTGGTGCACAGGATAAAAACCAGGCCCAAAAAGCTGTTGTATGCAATCTTAATGAACGACTGGATAAAGGCTATTCAGCACCTGATGCACATCTAGATCCACGATGAGAATCCTTCTCTTGGACCTGGACTCAGTCAGCAGGTGCTTGGCGGCCACAGCCAGGTCATTCAGCAGGCAGAAGCCAGAGCCGTAGCTGGGGAAGGCATGATGTGTCCCACCGGCGGTGCTGCACGCTAACCCCCTCTGCAGAGCCACCTGGGCTGCCAGCACAGTGCCACCTGCAGCAGGTGAGAGTACAGTATTGCAGCACACACAGGTACAACCTCTGTAAAATGCAAATGCAAATCACCACTGTTCTCTAAGCAGTGATAGCAAAGGCAAAGCTGATTCCTGTGGCCTTCTGTAAGTCAGGATTTACTGGTTCTGAGATAGTGAAGTAAATGTTCACTAAAATGGTTTTTAAAGGGGAATTTCATAAAAATTTCAGCATCATTAAATTGTTAAGATGCAAACAAAGTCATTCAGACTGGTTAGATGTGAATTTGTCACAGTTGTGGTGACAGGAACCAGACGTGTAAAGCGTTTAATGCCTCTAAAAGGTCCCTCACAGTTTATACGTTATGTGGTTATGATTATGCCGCCTCATGCCTGAGACATTGTTTTACAATAGTTTGGAGATAAGGTCTAATTTGTTTTTTGTTTGTTAGTGTTTTTTAAATGCATTTACGCAGGAGAGGTACATGCAGGGTGTTACAAGTCAAAATAGTACCCAAAGATATTTGAACACTATTTTACCATTAAAATTTTTTTTTTTTCATTTTAAAATGATTATTTTTTTTATTTTAAATTGTCATTATATTAAATTATATTATATAGTACATTACATTATATTAAATGATTATTTTTTAAATTATTATTTTACCATTTATCATGATTATATTATCATATAAAAACTCTCAGTACGTATAAGTTTTGAACAACAACAAAAAAAATGTATATATTTGCATTGTACACATAGTACCCCTGGTTCTTATCCCTACCACTGTAAGGAAACCGGTAAGTGTCTCTATGATAAACCATTTCACATCAAGTCACTCCTCTTAAAAATTGAGTTCAAAGCTGTGTGATTCAGACAGCATACAGTGTTCATACGAGGCCAATTAGGGAATTACTCCATTAAACTCAATCACTCCATAAAAAAACATTACATTTAGCATACGAGGAAAGCAGACACTTATAACCACTAGTGAACTGCTAAGCCCACCCTCAGGCACAATTTACTCTAAATAACACAATCCCACCAATAACACCAACACATCAGCAACAATGTGTGTCCTTTTTAACTGGGAGTGTGGCACCTCCCGAGAGACACTCTGCATGGCCACACCACCTAAGCTCTGCCGCAATATGCTTTTTTTGCCACACAGTATGTTTAAGAAGTCTTTGTTTCTTTTTACAGTAAAGTGTTTTACATTGTCCACCTACTCATACAATCAACAGCGACAGCTGTAGTTAATACCCGTTTCATATCTGCAGCGCTGCACCAGGCCTGAACTCCAAGTGAACCCAGTCCGTCTTTGTTCCTTCTCATCAATTTTACCAGTTATGAAGTTGCTCAGATATTCTTGCGCATGGACACTTCCCAGCATCTCCTCTGATGCCAATGAAGGGACCCAGACCTTCAGGGTAAAAAAGAAATTAGGTTTCACAGAGTTTCACTTTGTTCATTCGGTGCCTATGAAGAAGACAGTTGCTTCTGATGATGATCTACCTGTGTCTCTGTTATTACTTGATCCGTCAGCAGACACTGCAGGACTTTGGGGAATTTTCCCATGGGGAATCTGTGGTTTGGAGGGAGGTCACATACGTACTTCTTGTGGTGAACTACTGGGAGTTCCCTTGAGTTCCGACAGGTCTGTTTCACAAAGAAGTACTTCATTTACTTACAGAACTCGTTCCCATCTAGGGCTGAAAGATTAATCATTCTAATATCAAAATCGCAATTTGAAAGAGCGGAATTTTCAAATTTCAAGAGCAGCAAATTTTTTATAGCAATTTTTTATTACAACAGTGAGTGCGTTTACATGAACTTAATAATCCGATGATAATCGGATTTCTGCAGTTATCTGATTATTCAAGTGGTCACATAAACACCATGCTCCGATCTAGAAATCCTATTAAGAAATCTGATAAAGAGAGCTGGATTTTAGCTCAGTAATCAGATTTCTCAGTGCATGTAAACTTACTCTGATTTCTTTCAGATTTCTCAGTCTGCGCATGTGCAAAACAGAAGCTGTACCGGAAATAAGCAAGTGGCGTTGCTGCGGCATTGCAGCAAAACACTTTTTGAGCGCTGCTGAAACCGACTACATTCTCGACGAAATGAAAGATTTAAATATTCTTCATCTTCTAGATGGTGTATGTTCATAGTCTCAGGTAAAGTGGCGCGATGTTTTTCAAAAAAAAAAAAAAAAACGCGGCATGAAGTTTATTGGCTGGTTGCAAAGCAGAAATCCAATTACTACTTGACTCATGTAGACCCCTTATCTGATTACTGAAGTGCATGTAAACACATTGATCGGATTACTAACAAAATACGATTTTCTGCAGTTATTGGATTATTAAGTGCATGTAAACACTCTGTTGTCTCAAGGTTTAAAAGGGGAAATTTAACCTAATAACACACAGTTTGTTTACTGCCTGTAACTTAATGAGTTATGTGATATCACCACCATCACAATTAACTGGTAGTCTGATGTACTCAGCACTCAAGCTTGGAGTGGATATTCTGGTCTTCTTGGCCAAAAAACACGCTTAGAAATCAATTTATAGAAAATAATTGCATTTAAATTGCCATCTCAATATTCAGAAAAATCGCAATGAGATATTTTCCCCAAATCGTTCAGCCCTATTCCCACTGTCAAATTCTAGATGAAAACATTCAGAACTACAGCAGAAGGAGAGATCTACTGTAATAGTAATGCAATTTACTGTAATCTTACGTGCTCTGCGTGGAAAAACCTCAGGCAAATGGCACATTGTGCTTTTCTGTTCAGTAATATTTCTGCTTTGAGAAGATTCTCTGGAATGACTGGTCTACAAACTTTATGTCGCAAGAAATTAAACATTATTTTTAAATCTTATTGCGATACACTACTGTACAACAATCACCAGGTCCATAACTGAACTGATGCAATAAAAGAAAAATCATATAATTTGGCTCTGAAACTTGCACATTAAGTCAGATATCTTTGTCCCAGTCGGTCTGATCTGCTCAATGAAAGCACGTTCTGCTGCCTCCATCATCACAGACACAAACACTGCAGTGGATTGTAGGTAATTTAAGGGCTGCTGGGAAATGTAGTTCTGCGAGCCTGGAGGTTTTATTGTTCTGGACAGTACTGCCACCCCCTGGCGAGGAGTGTAATAATCGGTTATAATGTCAGTAAAACCGCATGTATCAGCTACGTTTGGCAAAATGAACAAGGTAAGTTAGTGTGGTGTATGATCTATTACCGTAATGGAGGGAAGGGGGCCTGTTAAATAATACAGACGTCAAACAGCGTTAATGTTTCAGACTGAGCCGTTTTTAGTTCCCCTGCTTTCTGACTAGCTCACATTTGTTTAAACCTCCTCTTGGCTCTTTAGCTGTTGTCATTATGTCCACAAATCCAACAGCAAAACAAAGAAAGCTGAATATTCTACGATATAAGACCAGTTTTAAATAAAATCTCCTCTTAATCTCGTTTGCCTCTCCAACCCAATACGGCAATGTATAGATTCCAAATATATGACATACAGATCATTCTGCAGAAACGCCCATTTTTGTGTCCCTACAGATATATTACACTTAAAAACATGTTAGGGTTACATTTTATTTATATTTTCAAATAAAACAATAAGTTATTTTAACAATTACTCCTTCTTGAGCCACCAATTTAGCAATATTGGTTTTTAAATCAATCATATTGAATTCCAAGCAGCACAGAAGTGCTCGTCCTCACAGTCATGTGTATATTGTGAGGCCATATTCTGAGGTAAAAAAAAACATGTTTTTCTACAATTTTAACTGCAATAATCTATACATGACTATGAAATATGTGATTGACAAAGAAAACAAATCGCAAATAAATATTATATAATATATAATGAACGTTGTGGTCCTCAGGAGTCGTGTTACTGGTGTTACTGGGTAACAAAAAATCTCTTATTTTGAAATAAAAATTACACTGATGACATCACTTGACTTCCTTTTACCTATTTTCTGAGGATCTATGAAGAAAAGCACACGGTTATCAGAAATGTTCTCATTCAGCTCATGATTTCATATGAAGCTTTTAGTTGAAGTCAATGGTGTGACGTGCTTTATTCGTAGGTAATTGTGAAAAATAGATACAAATTGATTAATTGATTTTAGTGGATATTCCATGATTGACAACATGTGGTTTGATGCTCTGTAGCAGCCATTTTGTAAAATGCATTTTTCGTTCAAAATGTCACTGGTGTTACTGTCTCTGGTGTTACTGTCTCTAGTGTTACCTTTCTTATGTGTAACACCAGTGACTCCTATAGATAGATACAAAAGTGGACGTTTCCGTAGATGACCCATATATTAGTCCTGCTGAAAAAAACCCATAGAAACCATTAAGTGTTTCTGTTGGTTCCTGATAGTTTTGAATGTGTTTTGGCTTTTTAATGGGTTGATATCACAATGTGAAGGATCCTAATGGTTTAACATGTGACCAATGGCTGAGTCTAATGCATTTGATGGTTTCCTAATATGATCTAAAGGTATTCTACAGAAAACTTGTAGTCTCTATTGAAACCATTAAGCCAATTCCCATTAGAAAGCAAAAACCATTAGGTTTCTAACGGTCATTTTTCAGCAGGTAGCATATATCGATTTCCCTTACATTTTCAAATATGGAACATATATATCAGCCATTTATCAGCTTGTCCAAACATATATGTGTATAATAAAAGTTTTTTTTGCTTTAAAAAAATCTTTTGGTGTTTGTGTTAGACATATATGTATGACCCATGCATCAGACATATATATCAGGCATACAGTATCCATATATTATGCATATATGTGTTCACCCATCTATCAGACATATATGTATGATCCATATGTTATGCATATTTGTCAAATATTTGATACTTACTTATGTGCACACTACATATGTGTACATACATTGTAAAATATATGCCTAACCCTTTATGATACATGTGCATATATGGCCATATATCAGATTTTTGTTTCGGTAGACATGATTACATTCTATTTGAAATCACTTTCAGACATAATGTCTCCTGATTTTGAATTCCCCATATGCAAAGGAAATATTTAAAAAATGTCAAAAATATGCGTCAATTTGTAATGTTTACACACATGGGCGTCGCTAGGCAAGTTTTTTGGGGGGCTTTACTTTTTACTTGCTCCGCAAAGTATGGTGATTTGTAACTGCTGAAGCTGTGACAGGATTCTGGCTAAAAGCTCACTTAAATAAGCATTAGACCTTATTTAAAATCTATAATATACAAAGTGAATCAGTAATCAGTTACAGATGTGAGATACCTGCCTACAATAAGGATTATTGGCAAATTATGGTTTAGTATATGGTATATAATATAGCTGGCGGTTGAATTTTTACTTGGTTGCTTGTTAGCGAGCTAACATTGGGTTTACATGAGGTAAAGAAAAACGGTTATTTTAACTCTAACATTAGCTAGCTAGCTCACAAGCCAACTCGTTTTAGAATTTAAAGAAACTTTACCTCATATTGATATTGTGTGAGTGTGAACGAGTGACAGAGATAGAAATAACATTATTTACATCTCTTTATATTCTTTGTTTTTATGTTTCTCTTCAGTATTTAGAAACATTTACACCGGTATTTGCCATATATTGTTGTTTACAGTAAGGTAATGTCAGTGAAAAGGTCAGATAGTGTTGATCATAACGCAATTTTAAATCCTTCAAACCCTCAACCTGTAGATGGAAATTAAGAGGCGACAGCGCCATCGTAGGCCAGTCAGATGAGAAGATTATTACTAGTAAAAAAGTAAACAAAAATAAATACATAAAAAAAAAAGATTGATCTCTTATTATTTCCCTGAGTTCCTGTAAATCTAAGTTTAATAAAATAATGTACTACTACAGGAAGAGAGGGAGAGAAAGAAGCTGAAGGAGACTGACAGGACTGAAGGAGCAGATCAGATGGAGGTCAGTGATCAAGAAGAAAGTGAGAGCAAATTTTGCTTTCAGTTAAAATGAATACTATATTTAATTGAACTTAATTGAGAAAATATAATGTTTGTCACTATGACCATGAAAATTTGTCACCTGGCTTGTTAAATATGCCTACAGAGCATCAGGGGTTCATAAAGTAAACCATTGGAAAACTGACATTTCTGACAGTTTACGGTGAAGATCAGGAATCATGGATTTCTGATCTGGCTGATTTCCCAGTGGTCTTGCTTATAAAACCCAGTCTCTATCTGCCACATGTGTATCATATATTTGATTGCCGCTGACAATAATTTTCTCATGATTTCCTGAATTTAGTAAAAGAACAGACAAAATGTTTGCTTAAAATAAGTGCTTTGCGTCAACAAGTTCAGGTACAGGGCACTTCTTGTCCATGGTAATTGAATGTATGTTACAGATCTGACAGGAAAACAGTAGAGTATTACTTCAACCCCCTCACGATCCCAAAGTCGCATGTAGCATGCACTCTCACTCTGTAGCGTGGAGCGAATCTCTCGTTTTTTTTCCTGGTGTTATCTCCACTTTCCTGTGAAGCGGGGGCCTCTTGTTTACGGAGGAGGCCCTAGATGTTCCCATGCTTAGCCCAAGGCTGTTGGTTTAGATCCACATCCCATTCTTCAGATACCTCTGGCATTATATCACACAGCCAGCTTGCGCTATGCATCTGTTCCAGCAGGCTGGTGGGATTCTGCAAACTCCTTTCAATATGAGCCTCCTTCAAATGTACAAATCAGCTGTTATTCAATCAGTGAATGGTAAATGTCAGTAGATGTCACAGGTAATTTGCTGATATGAGAGGCTGAGATTGCGCTTGAGCTGTAGTCAACACCTGACAGACTGTCATAGGTAAGATCGGCTGAACTGTTTTTGCATTGCCAGTGCTTGGGAGGAGGGTTAATTCGCAACACATGGTTTTGTGTGATATCAAAATTTGAACGTGTTTTGGATCAGGCTGTGCTTTTCCTTCGTGGCAAATGTTGCGAAGTTGGACAGTCTAAACAGAATATTGGGAGAACGTGGTAGTACCCAACTCAAAAATTGGTTCTTTGAGTTATCACAGTTCTATATCTAACTGATGCCTTGAAGAATGACTTTTTAAAGTGCACAGTAATCTACTGCACTACAAAACCAGGCAGAACAGTAGACAATAATACTATACTGTACAGCAGGGGTACCAATTTGGTCTGACAAGTGACAGGGACCAACGTCAGGGGAATAAAAAATATTCCTAACATTACATTTATCATATTGATATATCATGCTTTATAGACTCACTGAGCACTGCATTAAGAACATCTACCTTATATCAAAACTCATTGTCCATTTTATCAGGTACACTTATCATACAGGTCAGGCATAACATTATGACCACCTCCTTGTTTCTACACTCATTGTCCATTTTATCAGCTCCACTTACTATATAGTTACGAGCACTTTATTAGGAACACCTCTTTGTTTCTTCACTCATTGTCCATTTTATCAGCTCCGCTTATCATATAGGTGTACTTTGTAGTTCTACAATTACAGACTGTAGTCCATCTGTTTCTCTGCATACTTTGTTAGCCCCCTTTTACCCTGTTCATCAGTGGTCAGGACCCCCACAGGACCACCACAGAGCAGGTATTATTTGGGTGGTGGATCATTCTCAGCACTGCAGAGACACTGATGTGGTGGTGGAGTGTTAGTATGTGTTGCGCTGATAAGAGTAGATCAGATGCAGCAGCGCTGCTCAGTGAGTGTATGTCATACATAAATATGTAGTATAAAGATTCAGTAATGTTGCCAATTGCAATGCATATTGTTAAAAATTTTTAGCAAAATTCCCAATAATGATAAAATGTGATGATAATTAAGATGATAAAGGAAGGTCTATCAATAGCATAAGTCTACCAATGATCATAGTACAGTAGTGTTAAAGTGTTCTGGACTTCTTTCTTTTTGTTATTATTGACCATACATAAAGCAACAAAATCAATTTTGTCTTTAATCAGAGTTTTAAAATGTACTCGAGAGATATATACTAATTGTTTTTTATTATTCTTACTGCAACTCAGCTATGTACTTTTTGTCAACAACCATCCTGTGACCGCCAACATCTCCGATGTAATTTCAAAAAATCCGTCTGCCCAGTTTAAAACAGTTTAACAGTGTAAGAGTTTAAAACTTTCATTTTTCATTCTTATGGCATTTCAATTTATTTTCAGTCAAAATTAAACTAAAACATACCCTTAT
>JAILXH010269994.1:1802-23641 GCA_023558415.1 Piaractus mesopotamicus | reverse complement strand
ATATATATATATATATATATATATATATATATATATACACATGTGTGTGTGTGTGTGTGTGTATGTATATATATATGTGTGTGTGTGTGTCTGTGTGTGTATGTGTTTATTATATATATGCATATGTGAGGAACACTCAACATTTGAAAGGCCTTTTAAAAGGTGTCATGCTACCAATGAAAGCCCCATGGCACGACTGCAGCTGTTCTTTGATGGTTCTTTACAGTCCCTCACTCAAAACACCATCAAAGGCCATCAAAACACCAAAAGGGTTCCTTTGCTTGCATGGACAAGCTGAGGGACCACCAAAAACAGTTGTACCTACAATATTTTGGCCAAATTCTAGTGATATGTACTCGCCAATTAATGGACCTGGCAAAATTATCAATCATTTACGTGCAATTTTTGGGATTTTGGGATTTTTTTTTTTTTCGTTTTTAAGTTGAATCTCTTTTTTTTTATCAGAATAACTAAAGACCCTGTTGATATCAGTACTTGCCCGTGCGTTTACCCACACAGACTCTCTTAGTGAGTGATAAGCGCCATGCTAGCTGTTCGTGTGGCGTGGGCCCTGAGTGCTTTTGCTGTATTAAATGTGCGCTTACCAACATGCTCCGTCTGCACACCATGCTTTTCATTACCCCATATCAGCTTCCCTGATCGCTCTTTCTCTGTGCCTACTTTCCTCTCCTGCTGTCTCTCTCTCTCTCTCTCTCTCTCTCTCTCTCTCACTTGCTCACTCTGTCATTCTTTCAGACTCTTTCTTTCTCAAGCACTCTCGCATTTTCCTGCCTCTTAAATTGAACTCTTGACAAACAAAACATGTTTTTCTTCCAGTCTGTTCCTGGCTCTTTTTTTTTCTTTTCTTTTTTCTTTTGCTGCCTTTCTTTCCAGCTTTCTTGCTTTCCACTCTGTCTGAAGGTGTGTGTGGGATTCCATAAGCATGTGAGAGTGATCACTCAAACGGGAGAGAGAGAGAGAGAGAGAGATAAATAGAGATAAAGAGAGATAGAGAGGCCTCATGTGCCTCTAATTTGGAACAGTTCGCTCAGGGCACGCTGACAGCCTCCATCTGCCACTGCAAACTCATGTGTGTGTTTAGCTACGTCTGTGTACATGCGCATGCTTGTGTGTTGGTATGAATAGCACTAGCGGGCAGGTTGGCACAGCATGCCTAGTTCCTGTATAATGCCAGTCTTCTCCTCATGGATCCTCTCCATCGTACCCACTGGTGCACAATCTGCCATCCTCGATCTTCTGCTGCCCCTCAGTCTCTTTTCGTTAGAGAAGGACAGACGAAAAAGAGCCTCTCTCAGGCTGTCAGCGTCATTAGGGTTCAACCTGCCCCTTTCCTTTTACCATCTAATCAAATCAAATGTTACAGTTGTCCTCTTGTCTCATTAGCCAAGACATGTTTGGTGTCTGAAATTTGCTTCTTTAATTTTTGCGCTAAAGCTGGGAGGCTAATGTAGCTAAAGGGTAATGGAAGCTTGTGTACAGCAATTAGCATTGTACAAACTACATGCCTAAATCATCACACGCTTGCCTCCAAGGCTTAACTTTTTAGGTGACAGCCGTGGTCTTTAGCATAACACAAAGGAATATATCTCAAAAGATGTTTCATTATTCAAAAAATAGCTGAGGGAAATCGGTAGGGTTTTGTGTTGGGTGAGTAACATAACTGAGGCTGCCTCAGGTGAGCTAATGAGCTAAAACTACTGCTAACCAGTAATGCTGGATGCTCTTCTACAGGCATTCCTTCTCACTGGACGATGTATGTGAGAAATATGTGAGAGAAATATGTTTTATCTGTTTCTGTATCCATCATCAGTCTAGCATAGTTAGCGATTAAAGCTACGCTATCTGTGCCTTCTCAGCCACATCCTTAACAACATGTCCACCCGTTAAGGCTCTCGCGTTTTTGGGTTAGCAAAGCATAGCATGACATACTTGCTAATACGAACAAAACCACCTTTTAGAGTTCATAAAATCAGTGTTTCACTGAATTGTTGAGCTGTATATTTTCTCCACGTGGCACCACGAGTGGTTAACCAAGTACACAAGTACTTGGGCACATCCATAATTCTGAGACTGTACACTATTATCTATAAAAGTGGGGAAAAAAAGTACACATTTCAGGTTTCAAGATGGCCGCTACTACTGTTTTTAGCTACGTAATGAAAGTAAAAACAGTAGTAGCTGTTTTTGTCCATTTTTATAGATAACTGTACATCATACAGTGTCAGAAACCACATAAGTAGGTTTAATTTAGACGTGCAGATTGCACAATGTTAATTGGTAATTGAGTATAGCTTCATTACGTGTTAGCAATGTTAGCCATGTAGCTCCAGTTCAATAAATAACCTCCCTTCCCAAACATGTCTTGGCTGATGAGCTACATTTTTTGCCAGACTACTATTTTAACTTCAACTGAGAAACTGAGAAGCAGTGCTAAAAAGCTAGCACTTCTGTGCCTTCTCGAGTTTCTTATGAAAACTATCTCATAATCAGCCATGATATAGACAAATTTGTCTCTTTCTGTTTGTAACAAAGTTTCAGACTAAAAGTCGGACCTTGCGTGGACTCGTTCCCTGGCTTGCAGCACTCGTGCGATTGCACCTCGTCGTTGTGGAGGAGAAGCTCTGTTGCAGCTGAGCTTATACTAAGCCAAGAAAGAGCTAAAAATGGCAGCGGCCTCCCACTCACAGCTGAACAGGCGTTCTGTGTGATGCTTCAGCGGCCCTGTGTCTACTCGAGCTTAAGACTTTGCGCGACCGTTGAACGCTGTGAGGAGGTGATGCACTGAAGAAACAGCTTCTGTCTTGAGCACTAATGTCGACCCAAATTTAACAGAAACCTTTAGCAAACAAATTTACACAGTTTACCTCTTACCCCCAAAGAGGGGGACAAAAGCTTGGTGAATAGATATGACAAAGGCATCAGGCATTTTAAACTGAATTTGTCTGAGCTTTGTCAATTTTTATAGGTAACGGTGTGATATACATTGTTAGTAACCACACAAAAGTGTATTTGAGATAACGTAGCAACTCAACATGGTCTGAGGTGATGATTTTGACTAATGACTAATTATTTGGCTATAAGCTTCCATTACTTGTTAGCTACATTAGCCTCTTGGTATGGAAAGCTACTTTAGCTTTTAAGCTACAATTTATTGATCTCAGAAATGCAATTAACAAGTAAAATGTTACTAACACTTGTAAACAATTCAGTTTGGCATATAAAATACTGAAGATTCAAATGTTATTAGTAATTCTAGTTTAGCATTGATTTCAGTTATGACAAATAAGCATTCAGTGCTGTTCCTGTATAAATACATTTTAACATGGGTTAGTTCAGTTTCCACAAGTGAAAAATTAAAGTTTGACATACTAAAATAAAGATTTTTAGACAAATGGATTTCTTACTAGTGAAAGCTAAATTGTTACGTGTGTAAATTTAATTCTTGTAAGAATAGAACATTTTTACTTACTAGTATCAATTACATTTTTACTTGTTTAGATTGAAATTTCAACATAACATTTTTTTCCTTGTAAACTATGATAGTTTTCCATACTTGTAGCTCCAGTGCAACAATAAAGAAGCAAACTTCAGACACCAAATGTCTCAGCTGGTTGATTGCATTTAGGGTAAGTGGGCAATTGTATGCATTTGGTTTTGATTGTTGAACAAAGCTTTAAGTTTGCAACTGCCACCATTTCTGGACTAGATCATTTGGTTTGTCCTGTATGTAAGTGCATCGATGTGCAGATGTTTCACACGGCACAAAACACCAAACAAATGTTCCTTAATTAATTGATGCTTCAGATTTCACTTTAAGGGCCCAAAGGGTGATATTAGAAAGCCAGAAGCCACAACAACACAGTCAAAACGTGGTTAAAAAATGCAACATTTAATTTCTTTAACCTGTGTCAGGATGTCTGTTAAATGTGTAGAATATGTTACTGTCATATCTTTCATATAAAACATGCGTTAAACATAAAGAACATACACCTACGCAGTGGTGACTGTATGCTTTTACATGTAAACAGTCTTCTGTAGAAGAAAAACAAGCCTATGTCATGTTGGGCATAATTAAAGTAGCTGGCAATAGGCTCTCTCTTACGTAACATGAAGGCTTGAATGCTTGCCATAGCTCAGGCCAGCAGTAATGTGAAGAGGTTCCATCTTGGAACAAATCTGTGTTTAATTCCAGTTTAAAACCTTGTTCCCAGTCAGTCATTTTGGTTTGTTATGACTAAATCTCTCTGTTGTTTTGCCAGTGGTAGATAGAAGGAAAAACTGTATATTAAGAAGCATTTTGTTACAACTTCTTTTTCACTGTTACTCATCTTTCTCAGTCATTTCAGAATCTTCTGCACCTCTGTAACATATTAGAACCATTTCATACGTTTAACTGAATCCACATGGGTTTTTATCGATTATTGATTCCAAACTTGAAAGCATCGTTGTTCCATATAATAGTGTATGTGGCGTTCAGCTATATTTAACGCTTAGACGTTAAAATATTCTTTTTGGGATCAACTCCCAGCCATAGTCCACAATACAGTCCGCTGAGACACTGTCAGTCTGGTATTCAGTTTTGTGCTGGTGTACTTCTCACTTGTATGAGAAATAATGAAACGAAATGTAAGAAGAAGCAAGCATATAGGCCACCTAGCAGGGTTAAGGAGTAAGTAGCATGGGTGTGTTTGTAGGAACAGGGGTGAAGGCAGGGTAAGAGTGAAGTGGCCTGTGCAGCTGTTTGAGTGGCTGTATTGATGGATGTAGACAGAAGAGCCAGGGGCTACACATCCACATCCACATGTTCACACTTACCCACAGTACTGGGGCTAAAACCACAGGATTGGGCATCGATCAGTCTGGCTTGATGGGGCTGAGGGGGGGTCGACTTTAAATGCTGTTCACTTGATTACAGTCACTTAGTCCCACTAAATACACTCCGTCGTTCAGAAGGCCTCATAAGCTTCAGGCCAGGGTCCTCTGGCCAACCTTCTACAGCCATTTTATAACCTGCAAACTAGATGTATGCCAGTATTTGGTAATTTGGTATGCCGCAATATGTATACGCACAGTTCAGTACTGCATTTTAGTCAAACAAGTTGCAGTTTCACCAGAGATGATTTAGAAGCAGCTCTGCTCGCACAAGCTCCCACTACACTGCCTTGCTCTCATCACATTCCCTTCTCTGAGCGAATCAGAGACACGGGTAAACAAACACATCATGTGCAGCCACAGCACAGCAGGAGGACGAGAGATCTTTTTTCTTCCTTTATAAAATGTGAAAACCCAACTCCCACCTGATTGGAGAAGAAAAACATGCAGGATTTTTTTAGGAAAAATTTCAGGACTTGTGACTACACGTATGTTTGCAGTCAGATTCTTTGTATGTGAAGTGAAATGTCCAAAACTGTGTAGTATCAGTAGCATTATTGTAATAGTGCATAAGCAAACTAGTTATATCATGATATGCGTGGCCGACACCCGTTTATGATTGCATGATTAAAATATTAAAGCTTAAGAACTGACTGGTGTATCCCATGCTTTGTTTATGATTTCCAAAAGTTGAAATGCTTGCTATGGCATGGTTCTCAACCACAGTCCTAACTGCACTATGATAATTATAGATACACTGAGCACCATTTTATGGACTTTTTTATGACTATTTTATAGTACATCTAGGTAATTACCATTTCACATAGGTAATTATTGTGATATTTAATTTTTATGTCAGCAGATGCCTACCGCAGACCTGTGCTCAGCTCATCAGCAAAGCCTCAGCACGACTCTACTGAGTGAATATGCATTCACTGTCCACTATATTCGAGACATTTACCTTTAATTTCCAATCGCTGACCAGTTTATGAGCTCCACCTAGCTTATAGGTCCACTGTATATGTGTGCAATTTCAATTCCATTCAGTTCCATTCGAATTTGTAGTGCATAGAGCTGAACAATATGACAATATTTATTGTTATCGTGATATTTCACATTGTCACATTATCGTGATATATTATTTTACATTATCCACATTGTGGATATTGTCAGTATTTAAAAAAACATGAAAACTTTGTGAAAACTTATTGCAAACGACATGTTTGCCACATCACAGCTTAAGTAGAGCACGTTTTACAGTGTTCGCTGTCACAAAACAATTTTCTGTCAAAACAATATAAATAAATAATACGGATTTGAGAATGAATACACAGTAGAAATAAAGAAATTAAGTGAGTCTCTCAATTAGTGTAGCACATTTGTTGATGCATAATTTAACAGGCATCCTCTGTCCTCATCTACTCTGGTCAGTTTCTCAGCACAGGATGCTGTTGAGCAGATATTATTTGCGTGGTGGAGCAGTTTCAACACAGCTGACATGGCAATGGAATGGTGAGTGTGGTTCAGGCACACTGGTGTTGCTGTGGTTTGTACACACATTAAAAAATGTCCAGCCAAGAGCAGCTCTGCGGTCAGAAACCGAGGATGACTAATTTAAATTGTTATATGGGCTACTCTACACCAGCAAGCTGGAGCTATAAGGGGGTTGTTTTTAATACAGTGGCCAGTGAGTGCATACTGAAAACTCTCCTAAGCTCTCTTTTCCTTTTTGACATGAGTCTGTCTGAGTACTATGTATATTTCATTGTATTTATTGGTATCTGGAAGCATCAGTCCAAAGCTGTAGCATTTTTACTGGTTGCCCAGTGCTGGGTGGACTTAATACCTGGCTTTAAGAGGGATTAGATTTGACAGCACCCGAGGGTTATGGGTAACCTGGGCAACATGTTTTATACAGTCTGCAGAACAATAATTGAGCATGACTGTCAGCCTACATTGCTGTTCACCTTACATTGTTGTTATGGGTTGCACCAGCTGTCTGGTCTGGCTCTGTTCTTGCAAATTTGTTACACGTTGAATACTTATTCTAGCACACCCCACTTTCACTGGGTGCAGTGAAAGATGTTGCAGTAAAAATACACTGAAACATGCAGTGAAAGATTCATGATGGAGCAATCAAGGTCAACCTGAAATGAAAACATTTTTATATCATTCATAGTAGTTCATTTTAAGCGCAATAATGAATAGTGTAATGACCTTTGCCCGCTTCTAAAACGCCTTCTGATTTTTGATTGTCATTGTGCACCGGCAGAAGAAAAATAATATTAACCAATAATAATCATCACCTTCTCCTCCCAGCACCCCCACCTATCATCGAGCAGCATGACCAGGTAGCTCAGATAACACATTTCACCTGGAAATGCGTCACAGTGTGGAAGCAAATGGTGCTCAAAAAGGTGTTAAAGTCAACATTCATTTCCAATTTATGTTGACTTTAAAGTTATAGTTCAATCAAACAAGCTAATGTTGCTAACAATAAATGAAAGTGATTTGCCATCAATCAGTATGATGCAAATGGCAACATGCTAACTAGTGCCTTCTGTCCTTCATTCATTGTTGCCATATTAGCATGATGGGTTGATTATTTCCCTTAAAGCTGCACTATGTAAGTTTTTTTTTTTTTTGTTAATATCTAAAGATGTAGCATTACAGTCAGGTGGAAAGATACGTAGTAAACTATTGTGTGCGTGCACTGCTGAGACTCTGAGCCCTGTGAAGCCTGATTGGGATGGATTTCACAGAAGTGTTTCAGGCAACATTACTGAAGATGTGATGACAGTAGTTAATTCACTCTCGAAGACACACCCTTCACCAAATTCTGAGTTCTCTTTGAATGCCCTTTCAATGCACTTGCAGTCATCACATTCATCCTCTTGGTAAAGGGGTCAACTACCAACGTTACAGAATGTTCTTTTGCTGATTGCATGCAATTACACGTTTCCACAAGAGAGGTCTCCAAATCCCCAAATTTTCAAATCTTTAATAGTGTAGGTTTAAGATATCTATCAAATCAAGTAAACTCAGGGTCTTAAAATTACACAGATCTTAAAGATAGCAACAAATTTTAGTTGGGAAAAAATTGGAGTATTTACAAAGATATGTGTGATCTGAGCTCAGACTTGGGTGTTTATTCTGTAGTAAGTTGTAAACGGTAGATAGGGAACATTCCTTTGAAGGCAAATTATGCAAACCCACAGACCCATGAGCCATAAGGAGAAAGAGGCATGGCCACATTCCAACAGCTTGAACAGATCGGCCGTGACTCCACTGCATTCGACAGCGCGTCAGTGTTTTTCTCGCTTGAGAGAGAATTCTTTCCCAGGAAGAAAATTGCCCTATGAATTAATATGCACGACTCCCGAAAAGGAATGGCCTTTGGCAGAAATATGGACGCCAGGCCCTTTAAATATTCACCGGCGCTTGAATAAATATGTCTGTTTTTATGCTTTGCTGTTCACTACACAAAGGAGAGTTGATTCCTTAGCACTAAAGTGAGTCGCTGCCTCAGTGACATGACTGGAACAAAAGCTGTACAGGTTGTCCTGGATGGAGATTTAACCTGGTTTTAGATTATCAATTCTGCATTGGAAATTTCTTGACAATTTTGAGCGGCACTTGGGAAAACAAATAAGGCTTATGTGGTAACTTAATCAATATTGACAAAGCCGTTAGCGTTGGTTATGAAAAAATATCACAGATTTTAACCCTCAATGTTTGTGGAAACCGCTCTGTAAGTCTGTATGTTCACCTGAAGAATGATATACGTTTCAAAGAAACTCTTTTCTGTTTAGAAGTTTTAGTGATGGCAATATCATTAAATAATATCCATAATCATGAATTCCCTATATTGAGAAATCATGGGTACTATATAGAGTATAATATAGGGAATTATATAGGGAACAGAATTAGTGAATAAATTGTCAGTGAGTAAATGTTACATTGTTTTACTTATCATTCTGTGACAGTTGTCATGATACATTGCGTGACAGTAAATCATGGGTGTTGTGCTGCTAGGGTACACTTCTGGCACACTATCTATTACAGTGCATTGTGAGATTTTAACAGTGCTCTGGATATTCTCCATTGTGCTTTCAAACTCCCAAAACAATACACTATATTATGAATAGAGCATGGCCTACATGTTCTGCTAGTTAGATTAGTTGATTAATCAAGGGGAAAAAACCAGCTGAGAGTTTGATGCTGAATAAAACACAATAGTAACTATAGTCACTTGTTTGTTACATTAATCGATTATTAAAAGAAAAAATAGGCAAAGGATTAACTCATTATAGAAATAATTGTTGGTTGCAGCCTGTAGTTTACATCGTTTCAAGCTTCTGGTGGTATCAGCTCATGAATAAAATACACCAGTATGTCACCTCCTAGCCACATTAGTCAGTTAATCGAAAAACAAGTCAAGAGGTTCAGTTATAGAAATAATCTTTACCCGCAGTCTTATAAAATTAGTCCTAACCATAAGTAAGTTTATTAGTCGATTGATCAGAAAAATTAGTCAAAAAGATAACCGATAATAGAAATAATTGACCCCTAGTGCTATCTGCTCATGAATAAAACAGCAGTAGGTGTGCTAATCGATTGAGAAAATAGTTGAGAAGTTAACTGATTAGAGGAATAATCGCCCCGTAGTGCTGTTTGCTCAGGAATAAAACACAGCTGTAAATGTACCGCTTGATTAATGAAGAGGTTAAACCGATTATAGAAGTAATCGCTTAGCTGCAGCTCTATGATCTCTGTCCTTATGGGCTCCGAGTGCTAACGGCTCATGAATAAAACACAGCAGTAAGTCACCTGGCTGCGTGAACTACATCTAGGTGAAGGAGAGAGCCTGTGGGAGGTAATGACCCCCCGCTCGCTGTGTGGAGTCACACCGCTGGCATAAAATCTAAAGGCCACTGTGAGTGTCCAGGAGTGCCGACCTATGACCCTCCGCCGTTTCTTGCCATAATCTCTGTTAAAGTCGAGTTCACACACACATTTACTCTCTCTCTCTCTCTCTCTCTCTCTCTCTCTCTCCATTGCACTCTCTTCCCTCACTCCCTCACTCACACTTTCTCTCTCTTTCTCTCTCACACACACACCCCTGGGGGAGCGTATGTGTGGGAAGTGTGTGGAAACTGTGGCAACGCTGAAGACAGTCAGCTGCGGGTGCGCTCAACTGGGTCGTGGGTAACACGCTTCCATGACAACCGCTTTTTACTAGCCCCCCAGGCCAGAAAATGCTTTTTGCTCTCTTTCTCTCTCTCTCCCCTGTGCTTTTTTCCCTCGCTCTCCCCTCTCCCTTTCATTTCGCTAAACCTCGGCCCAAACTTGCTGGCAGCGCCTCTACTGTACCGCTCTGAAAAGAGACTCTAAGGGAACAGATTTTTCAGCTTTATGGGGAACTTCACAGACAAAAGCCGAACATGCTGAACCCCTTTAAAAAAGCTGCAGTGGGAGCGCACTGAGGCTCGTACGTCTCTGGGTAGAGAGGAAGTCTTTTGTGTCATTTTCAAACTGTTGCCAGGCCTCTTTAAAGAGAATTTTTATACGCAGATTAGCATAAACTTGAGCTAAATTACACCAACAATGATAATTGTTCCATGAAATTTGGTTTTAGTACAGAATTCAGCTGGTACTGCCTCAACAGCACTTGACTTGTAGTTGTTTAGGATTGGGGTGGGTCTAGATTTACAGGAAAGATGAGGTTTACAAGTTAAGATTAGACTGATTCATGCAGATGCTACACTAAACAAAATGAAGCTTTGAATGAATTAATTCAATCAGGCCACAGATTGCCATTCAGTCAGAACTGATACAGTCAGCATAGGCAGACTTTGTCACCTCAGCATGACATTCAGTTGTTAATGGAACAAAATTTAAACATATAATTGCAATTTATTTGGCTCTAATTGGAATGCAATTTAAAAAAAATATATATTTCATTGACATGTATTTTCATATAT
Source organism: Piaractus mesopotamicus (assembly GCA_023558415.1). Classification (NCBI taxonomy): domain Eukaryota; kingdom Metazoa; phylum Chordata; class Actinopteri; order Characiformes; family Serrasalmidae; genus Piaractus; species Piaractus mesopotamicus. The sequence continues at coordinate 12,764 of JAILXH010269994.1, read as the reverse complement.
TCCTTAGTAAACCAGTTTTTTTTTTTTTTTTCTACTATATAAGACAGCACAGTTATTTATTTGATATTTTCAGTTTGTAGATCAAACAACCTCACTGGCTGATTTTGCGAGTGTGATGTCCTTCACGTTGACTCTGATAACTCAGAGATAACTTGCAATCTGATTAATCTGTGGATGATTTGGACTATGTATACTTTCAAAGTGAAGGATCCTTTTATTTATTTCTGAAAAACATATTTATGTTCAGCTTTGCATCTTCAAGGTAGAAATTGCACCCTTACTGCAAAAATTCTTTCTTAACAGGTGTAGTTATTTCTGTATATGTAGTTAACATTTCTTAACAAGTGTAGTTATTTCTGTATATGTAGTTAACATTTCTTAACAGGTGTAGTTATTTCTGTTATATTCTGTACATATTTCTACACATATTTCTGTCTAATATTATTGTAGATTGTTGTAAGAATATTGTGAGAAAGTGTGGTAGGTGATATTTAATATTTATATTTACATTACCATGATCAGTCATGTAACGATATGCTTTTCTGAGCATACTGTGGATGTCGTCAGTACTTACAGAACACTGACCAACTGCATGTTGGTCATAGCAGCATAAGTAGTCCTGTTTGAATGGGTTTAGTACAGGATGTGAAATTTTGATATTTATAGTTTTTCGTAGTAAATTTAAATGTGGCACTACTTTTTTACTACTTTTTTTTAATTGGCTAATAGTAATTATTTCAGGTAATCATAATTCTTTACACTGGCCACAATTATTGTCCACAGTTGTTAGCATTCACAGTTATGTTTGCATCCCAGCAAGTAACATGAACGAGGTGCATTTTATGAGGGAAACACATGTAAATAAAAGAAAGCAGGAAACACATCATAGGTCTTAGAAAACTTCTGACAGGCATTGTAACACCTTTAGAGGGCAGCAGTGAGTAGTTTTTTTTATTGGAGTTCGAGCCGCGTCTGTCATCGACTGAGCGCTACTGAGTTAACGGCTACTTTAGGCTTGTACCTTGATGTTGAAATAGAAAGGGTTTATGAAAACAAATATCTGGGTGTGACAATTGATCATAAATTCTGTTGGAAACAGCACATAAATAATGTAAAAACAAAAATGTCTAAAACTATTGCAATACTATGTAAAACTAAAGATATTTTGAATCAAAATTCACTTCTATATACTGTACTGTTCCTTCATAGTTCCATACATGGCCTACTGTGTCGAGGTATGGAGAAACACTTACAAAACCAACACCAAACCTATTTTCATGCTACAGAACAAAGCTATAAAAATTATAAGTCGATCTGGCTATTATGAACCGACCAATAAACTATTTTTTAAATTACATGCTTTAAAATTCAGTGATCTATTCGAACTTCAAACGGCACAGATAATGTACAAAGCACAAAACAATTTACTACCAAACTGTATTCAGAAGCTGTTTGCAATTAAAGAGAGCAAATATGGACTTAGGGAAACACATATATTTAAGAAACCAATAGCAAGGACAAATATAAAAAACAGATGTCTATCTGTCAAAGGGGTATGTTTGTCAAAGGGGGCACTTTGCAATAAAAAAAAAAGTTTCAAAATAAGGTGGTAAGCACTTATAAAACTGAGGGCTGATCATTATTATGTATGAAATGTTCTGAAATGTTGATTGATTTTCTTTCTGTTTTGATATTACTCTGTATTGGTTAAATGCAGGATTGTGTGTGATTTATAAAGGGTAGTCAAAATAAGCTATAGCTTCAGACTACACCTTTTCAGTCAGTACTTGTTTTTGTATTGATTATTATGTCCATTAATTGTATACCTATAATTTTTTCTTTTATTTTTGTGTTACCTATTTTTTTTTTTTCCTATTTTATTTTTATGCATGTAAACACCTTGATAAAATGGTTAATCGCAGTTATAAATCATCAGCTAAAACAATCATGATGGGTCTATCCAGTGCATTAAACCTCAGAAAAATGAAATGAAACATACTGTATATTGTGGAAGTGTCTTTAAGTATGGTATTATATTTTTGCTAACTCATTATTAGATGTTTTTACTAGTTTTAAGTAATTTTAACTAGTGAAATTTTTACTAGTATTCCAATGGCAGATAATTTTGCTTGACTGAAACATGGAACAAGACAAGTTTACTATGTGAAATTACTTAAAAAAATGTTTAAATGTTTAAAATGTTTAAAAAATGTTCTTAAATGTTAAAGAATCTTAAAGTGAGAATCTTACATATATCTTACATATGTCTTGAATATGCTTACAACAGTATGTTGAGAAACATCGGACTGATACATGAATTCTTGGAAGGATTTTATTAACCTTAATTCTGTTGCCGCAACATAGGGACACAGTGTAACTTACAGGCTTACTGGCTCTACCTCAATCACAGTACATGCAATTATGAACTTTGACTGCTCTCTGCTTCTTTGTGATTAGTTTAATTCTGCACTTCTGGCAAACTATCATAGGATCCTGGAATCAAAATAAACATTAATGTTATCCTGAAAGCAGAATAAGCTACAGTGAGTTCTGCAGTCCATGGGCCTTTTGTGCGTATGACCGCAGCAGTGGCTGCATCCGAGTCAAATGGAGACTGAGGTGATGGGGGAGGAAATGAACAATTCCGTATCATTGCCCATCTAGGTCTGCTCTGCTCGCAAGCCTCCTGCTTCCCCTTGCTGCTAGTGCGCCCACGTTAACCGGTGTAGAATGAGCTGACCTGGCTAGCCTGGCATAGGCCTGGGCTAAACGCTAATTACACGCAGTGCACGCTGGATGAGGGCTGGAGCTGAAGGCTTGACCTGGTCTCTTAACCAGGAACAGCGTGATCTCTCAGTCCGCACTCTCATTGGCTCCAGCCCTTTTTAGCTGTAGCAAGACAGAGAGACGTTTTAAAAGCTGCTTTAGTCTGTTTTATTTGCTTTGCCGTGCTTTCCTAGAATGTTCCCATAGCGGGCTTCAGGTTAATGGTGGTGTTAATCTCAGCTACATCAGCAGGGGCAGTAACATTTTAGGGGCTTAGTGCGCCTGCTGTTTGAGTATGGGTCATGTCTTTAGGGCGAGCCACTTCAAAAAAGGTTCAAAGTTTCCCCTGCAGAGCCCTCAGGTGCACCCAGTGCTGCAGTGTACATCTGCCATCAATTTACATCACACACGTTTACAGTAGTGGGCACGAAAACCCAGTGTAGAAAAAACAGAGAGTAACACGCTCATCGAATTGTGGGGCCTTATTCATAACTGTGTTGACTGTGCGGGGTTGTAAAATTTCACGACTGAGAGAATAAATACCCAGCGGAATAAATAGAGAGGGAGAGATAAAGATGAGTTGGGCACTCTCTGAACCCTGAATTCTGCTTTAATGAATAGCTCATTGATTTCCTTTTACAGCTGGAAGCAGCCCTGTCCTCTCCTGCGTGTCTCCACCCCATTAATGCACTTTCATTGCAGATGGATGGGGAACAGTGCAGGCTTTTCCACAGGTGCCCTTTAGGGGTCTTGTAAGGAGGTCTACAGAATGGAACCCCCATTCCAAAGTTCACACTTGCGGTTTTGTGTATATGTTTGTACATTGTGCTTTCCGCTAAGCATTCGAGCGTGTCCCATTTCTCAAACGTGAAAAAGCACAGTGCGCAAGACCACACTAAACGTCCCATTTTTCCAAATACAGCACTGAAGCACTATTGAGCCAAGTATATGCCTTACAGTTCAACATAGGTGTCGCATAAGTGTCCAAGTAGCCTCTTTCTGCAGGCCCCCTAGTGGCCATTCCACCAGCAGAATGGAAATCAACTTGGACATTTGTAATTAATATAATCAAATAAAACAGTTGGCTCTCTGTGTGTGAAATGTTTTGAATCTGTGTTGAGCTGCTAGCGAGCAACGAAGAATGAAGAGGGGGGGATGAGAACCCACCTGCTCTAAAAACAATTCATAACCCACCACAAAGACCGCCACGCTGAGAAAAAACAGACAGCACAACTGTAGCTGCCTTTATATCAAAATATCATACACAACTGCCACAAAAATTGCAAGAAACAATTCAACTAAGGGACCTCCCAAACAGGCAGAGCTGCATTTAATGGCTACTGTAAAAAGGGGTTGCCAATGTGGACTTCAGGACAGGCAGATAGTTAGGCTATCTAACTAACTGTTAACTTGCTTTAATTTACTTGAAATATGACTGATGACTGAGTTGCTTCTGTGTGCTCAGCAATTTTTAGCGGTTATTTAGGAGTTATAAGCATGTTTATAATTGATTTTGGCTTTATTTTTCAAATTATACTGCAGTGCGGAGACATTAGAATCTACTGCGCTCAGTTCTTGTATATGGGGCATCACTTTTACTGCAAATAATAACTTGATCATTAAGTCAGATTCCAAATAAAACCTAACTCCATAATTCATATCTAGAAAAAGCTGGTAAAAATCGTAGCCGTGGCAATATAATTTTCCAGCAAAAAATGGACTTTGAATCTGTGTAAAATATCGAATTATGGAAGTCTGGTGGTCTGCAGGCCAGTTTCACTTCCCAAGGACCCTTGGGCAGAGTTAGCAAGTTAGCAGATTTTTATTATCACACAAGCCATTACAGTCTTCACCCCACCCCCCGTCTCTCAGGGCCACAGAAAGAAATCTGTCTAAAATCTCTTCAGAAAGTGCATGTTATGGCTGAAAATACTCACAAGACCAAAATACTAACAATCACAAAAATGGCCACAACTTCAGTGTGAGCTTTGTGTGTGAGTTTGGTGAAACGGGCAGAATTCCCCACTCGTGTGAATGGGGCTCAAGTCTCCGTTGTCTGCTAAAGTGGGGAATGAATACCCCCTCCTGCTCACCAAAACCATGTGACTGCGGTCCCGGAAATATATCGATACGGTGGCTCTGGGCTTCGTGTATCTCTCTGATTAGACTCCATTGGCTGTATTATGTTGTGCTGTTCTTTTTGTGGTGTATATCAAGTGTTACGGGGTATTATCTCTCCCTACTGGACTGGCACGCTCATGCGAGTGCTTTCAAGTTGTGTTCTTATGTGGACATGGAGATTTTTGAAAACAGTGCTGGTGTGGATGAGGAGTTTTTTGAAAACAAAGGACAAAAACTACGTTTTTAAAGACATCCAGATGTGTGTGGACGAGGCCTGAATCAGTGTTACTTAACACTAACCCTACAACCACTGTTAGCTCTCAGGCCTCTGCTGGAGTGTAGGGAAACAGCTAGTGTCCCTGGCACTTCTGTGTTTGCCTCATTATTTCATTAGCATTAATGGGATAGATCCATTATGCAATGTTCTCTGTGCTCTTATGCAACCGCTCACCTGAGAGCTTCTGCTCCTCACTTAGCACCCACTGCCTCATAGGTTTAACTCTTTCCTATCACACTTTCTTTATCCAAGCTTCGAAATGAATGATATTCTGACTTTTTGGCAAATCTGTACTTGGCTTTACACTCTATTGGAATCTTCACTGAACGATTATGGTGTTAGTTCGAGGGGATCATTCACGCATGTCAGTATAAACAGTATACAGACGCATATCATGGAAAACTGAATTTTTGAAATAAAAAGTTTGATGTAGTATGTAAACATATGTAGTATGTACCATTCACTCCACAGTCAACAGCCTGTACTGAATTTATTGTTTTTTCATGTTGTCATGTGTATATCTGCCTATACAGCCTGCAGCAGTTTAGCTCCGCCCATTCATGCTGATGTTATAAAGAGTGTTTTAGCTTGGGCTGCTTTTGGAATGAGGGCAGCCAGTCAGTACAGAGCTCATTTACATGCATCAGCCTTAAAGGCACAGTTATGAGAAAAGGCTCCTAGACTTAACACATAATAAGAGGTTGAAAAGTGGTCATAGAAAAAATCATATTTTTGATATATAAAACCACCGTGTAAGAGGACCTCAGGGAAAAAAATACAAGAAACATATAGGATATGAGCTTTGAAAAGAAGATTTTATTGCCATTAATTGCTAAGTAGGGCAGTCACAACAAAATTCGACATTTGAATTTTTGCCAAATTCAAAGAAAAAAATGCACATTTGAATGCGGAAGATGTCCATTCGAATGTCTAAAGCTACCTCTGCTCTGGGATATCTCTAGCAAGGGGAATTTATGGAACAGTCTTTCTCAGATATACGTTGAAATAGGCCTGTGCACCTTTTTTTTTGACGACAGTCTCGCTGGTTCCAACCAATACCATGTGACTTTGGTAATTTATGTTCACTGTCCCCTGGTGGATGTAGGAGACATGACATTGAAATCTGCCGTTTACTACTGTTACTTATCTTACGTATTTTCTTTGTGACGTAATATATTAAAATTTTGATCTTCATTTTTGGTGGTTTTTTTTAGTTTTTGACGTAATTTGAAAATGCCTGTTGCCTTTTACACTCTGGTTCCATTGACTTACATTGAAAGTAAAGAAGTTTTTTTTTTTCTTCTCCTGTAAAGTTACCATTTTGGAGATACAAGGTTTTGTTCCGACAACAGCGATATATTTCAATATTTGCCGAACATGCAAGGCTACGAAATTGAATTAGATTTTTTTATCCCCGCTGACAGCCCTAGTGCTTAGATGTTCGTGTTATTCCTTGTTTTATTTACCGAGATTCTCTGAAATCTTTGGATCTAAGAGCCATTTGAATGGTTGGCTTGGTCGCTCTGGATACTGCCCCTAGCCTGATGCAGCATTAGTCTCTGCTGTTCTTGTTGTTTGAACAAAGACTTCAGCTACCTTCTAGCCAAAGCACAAAGCTGATGTCATTCCTCTAATCATTTTTTGACCGTACAGTAAAGGATTTCCTGACAAAAGGAAAATGCCGCTTTCCAGAGCTCATTCACGCTGCTGCAATTAGGAAGCGCTAAGGATACCGATTGAAAAGAGTTACCATGGAAACAGCAAAATGGCACGCACGAGCGTGCAGTCGTAACGCCCTTTTTCCCCTCACTCACTGTGTGTATGTGAACAGCTATTTTTAACAGCTATTATATAAGGTTTTAAATGCTCGTAGAGGATGTATCTCCCCTCTTTTGTCTCCGCTCTGTCCCTCTCACCTTTCCTAACGCTCACTCGCCAGCGCTAACACACCCTGTCATCTCTCTACCGTTTATCCTCCTCTGTGCACATCCCTCCATCCCTCCAAACTCCCAGTCCAACCAGTCATGATGTATGTGAAACTATTATTCTTTTGAATTGCTGTGAAATGATTACCTAAATCGACTGGTTAATGTATCAGATGGTGTTTTATCTGTGTCTGTAAATGGCCCGTGCTGATCGCAGCACATCACTTTAGAATGCATTAAAGGGCAGCATCAGGGAACAGATGGTTATGTATATTCAGGGCAGCTCTATGCACTGTAACAATAAATTAGCATCGCTAATGGGATGAGCGGGTCATAGGGCTCGGAGCTTTCAAGGGCTGACCTTTACGTCTGTGTTTTCTCCTGGATTAGTTATGGTTCTCGGCTTTGTTCTGCTTACTGGCCTCTCTGAATTACCGTCAAGGTACGAAGGGAAAAGTAAAGCTTCTGCTACCGTCAGAACGTGCGTAAGCTTCTTTTTGTGCTTCTGAAATTTGCTTTGTAAGCTGTTGTTAACCTAATTTGTTACAGTGGTCATCTGAGGGTGCAGTGGCAATGTGTTGTAATGAATCCGTACCCAGTTTCTGTTGAGCAGTGGTCACCAAATATTCTTCTGGAGATCTACTTTTCTGCAGACCTTAGTTCCAACCTGAAACTAACATGCCACGCCCACTTTGCCTAACGTTAATGCATCTGATCCAGCCGGTCAAGGACTTCTGAAGAAGCTAATTAGCTGGAGCAGGTGGGGCAGGATGTGGTTGGAACTAGACTTTACAGGTAGGTAGATCTACAGGACCAGGGTTGGTGGCCACTGCTGGTGAACATATGCACATGGGTTTTCACTCTGCCGCTTTCTGCCCCAGAAATGACAAAAAGTTCAAAGATTCATGCATCTTCTATGAAGAATGAGAAAATCCATTACCAGAGCCATTGGTCAAGATGTAGGGCCAGATGTGTTCTCATGATGAAACATATGAAATTTCAGGCTAAACGTGGGTGGGAAACCGATCCAGCCCCTTGAGAAGGCCGATGTTGAAGTTGAGGCCAATGGTGCACCGTTAACATTGTCCAACAGACAGCAAGCCTGCCATTAGCACATGGATCTAATGTAAGCATGAGTGAAAGGTTCCCCTAAAAACTCATTTAGCAAGTAGATCTGTTGTATGTGCGGAGAACACATTACATGTGGTAAAAATAAACCTCTCGGGAGGGACAATTGTTCTCCGGACATTAAAACAACCCAGGAATTTTTGGGGTGGAATTTAGAGGTGGGCATACTTTTGTTAGCGCTGAAAACTTTAATAAGTTCTCTGCAAATGTGTATTCTCGTTATGAGACCACGTCTGAGACCACGGAGAATAGTTAATGTACACGCTGGCCCAGACCCATATTAAGCCAAGACTAAAAAGAATTTCCAATGGTGATTCACTAATTAACAATCAGAAGGGCTGTTTGGATTCTTTTGGACATCAGTATCTAGTAGAAGATAAAAGGCAGGGAAAAGCACAAGCCGACAGTGAAGCAGCACCGCTCATTCAATATTTAACGTTCCGCAGGGTCCCGTCAAGTGTGAGTTGAGAAGTTTTGACTGAGACTTAAAAGTTGACAGAGAACAGAAACTTGCTTTCCCTGTTGTTCTCTGAGAGACTTTCTCTGTACACTTTTAAAAATAAATGTACCAAAAAGGTTTTTTAGAGCGATGCCTTAGAAGAACCCACTGTGGCTCCCTGAAAAACATTTTAATGGATGGTTCCTTTTAGAGTTCATAGGACCTCCATGTAATGTAAATGTAGTAATTCTATACCAATTAAAGGTTTTCCCAGAAGCATACTTTCAAGCCAAGAACCAATTAGGCAGAGCGGAGGTGGCTTTGTGGTCTTCGGTTTGGTTTAAAGGACTTCAGCTTGGTTTGCAATGTCACTGTGACCAGCTGAAAGATTTGTTCAGTGGTCAGACTTTGTGTCATTGTGGTCACATTGTGGTTAGGATGCATATCAATTAGGGTGTTATCTTATTTCTCAGCACATGTAGCAAAATGCTTTGCCTTGTAAAATGGTCAAAGCTGCAAGATTCCAAGATAAACAAATTGGTGAATATTATAAAGTTGGTCAAGATGACTGGCTTTGATATATAATTTGTCGGTTTACTAATTGCAGTAAGGGTGGGCAATATGACGATTTTTTCAATATCATGATGAATTATGTACTTAAAAACATTTCCCAACTGCATGTTTCATTAATAAGTGAGTGTAATTAGTCCTGTTTAATTGGATTTAGTGAAGTGCAGTTTGTGAATCATTGAATAAAAATGTAGCTGTAGGTTTGTTACAGTATTTTTACTACTGTATTATACAGCACTACAGGTTCTATTTTGCCTGTTGGAACTTATTAAACCTCATGATGCATATTATATACTGTGAAAATGTCTTAAAGCAGTATGCACCCCTAGCAGTATGAGGTATTTTGGGACTTGCAGGTAGGTCTGCATTACAATGAAAGCGGTCATGGAGTATAAGATAACTCTGGAAATACTTAGTGTTTCTTCAGATTGATGGAGAATGTGCTGTAAATGGTTCTATATAGAACCTTTTTGAGCTTCCACACTGCCAATCAGTGGCCTCCTATAAAATATGAATGTATGGAATGTGTGCATTTAGCCACTCAGCTGTGGAAATGAAGCATTGACTGTGAAGTTAAAGTGCTGAATGACAGCATTAATATGCTATTCACATCTGTATGAACAATACAGGAATTTTGTAAAACTTCCATCCTTTTATTCAGCACATTTAGCTCAAAGGAACCAATATCAAGCAGACAAATGAACAGAAAATAACATTCAAAATTGTGTTCACAACTTGTTAAAAATACTTTGCACACTCTTAGCTAAAGGGGCTCTATAGGAATGAAAAAGGTTATTTTCTACCCTTCTTTGGTGCTATTTAGAACCATTTTAAAAGTATTTAAATGCATTTTTCAAGTTAAGTGTTACTTATCTGTCTTCAGCACTGACTCTTGTTTCTGGCAGCATCTTAGCTCAAGAGTACTTTCGACTGTTTGCACTAGCTAGTATACAGTCTCTAACTGGACAACAAAGCACTTTTGTAAGTCGCTCTGGAGAAGCGCATCTGCTAAACGCCGTAAATGTAAATATTGGCCCCTTTTAGTGGTTTCCATTCAGTGCTATGCTTGCTGAAAGTCTTCATCAGAGTCTGCAATGACTCAAGAAAATATATCTGGCAATTCCTAAAAATTCTCTTTGCAGCTAGTGCATTACTGTAAATGCTGCTGAATGGAAACTTTTCACAGTTAGCAAACTGCGGAGGTCGCGTAACGCCAAGCTAATGATTATGTGGTTAATTGCACAGCCGTGCTCGCAAGTAACAAGGGCTGAAGATCATCCAATGTTTCTAATTAGCAGTCTGTCTATGTGAAAAATATGATTCACACTGACAGAAGTTCTTACGATTGTAGAGATTTTACAGAACACTGACTGTCAGCCTAATACTGCATGACTAGTGTGTGAAGCCCTGCTCCTCGTGGATAGCCAGCTGATTTGATCTGACACGATTCTGTCAGAATGAGGTGTCAAGACACTGATTACATGAGTTTCACCTCTGGGGGTGCCAGAATTTTCCGCCAGAACCAGAGAATTAGAAATAGCTTGGATGCTTCTAAACTACATTGTTAAACCATGTGGAGGAAAGCTTGATGTAGCAGTGAAAATCATATGGATACCAGACCTGGGCTCAGAGTACAACATACAGTGCAGTTCATGAACAACTGTTCAGTCTTGTTGTTTTGGCTCTGCAGTCCAGCACTTTGGAATGGAAATGAAGCAGCGACTATGAAATTAAAG
>JAILXH010269957.1:19777-34117 GCA_023558415.1 Piaractus mesopotamicus | reverse complement strand
TATAATACTAAAGATAAAAAAAAATAAGAATAAAAATATAATCTCTATCCTTCATAAAAAAAATAACAATATGAAACAAATCTAAATAAAAAAAAGCAAAAAATCTTTACACTATAGAGATATTTTACAAGTATTCCACATGGAGTATTGATTATATTGCACACAGGAAATCATTCATGCCGTGAGACTGAAAATTTTTAAGGTCTTTTAGAAAACAAACTAGTCTCTCAGTTTTCATGATCTTGTCTTAAGATTAATCTATAATCAATCTGAGTCTGAAAGTAAATAATTATCAAAGAATGTTGACTTTTTTGCACATTATGGCTGCAGCACATTAATCAAAGTGTCTTGTGGATTTTTCTAACTCACATCAAAAAATGTACATTGACTGATAATCTGAGGAAGTATGCACATTTTTGCTTAAATAGGCCTCAGAGGGCCTCTACAGTGCTGAATTGAGTGCCCGCGTCCTATATATGTCATCTCCTTTTTTTGACCACTTCTTCTTTTTGACCACTAGATGGCGCCAAAAACGTTAAACCCTTTATAAAAGGAAAATTACCTGTTTTATCTTATGGCACAGAATTAGATGCTCAATTTTCACGATATCGTCCCCAGATTCATATAGAAACAATCTCTGGAGTCTATAATCCAATAATTAATGAATAAATGTTGACCTTTTGGCATAACATGGCTCGAGCATGTCAATTAATAAGTGTGGCTGGGCTGTTGTGACTCATTTGGCTATAATTATATTAAGAACTACCTAGTTGTGATCAAACTCAGAATAAATGTAGAAAAAGATAAACTGAAAACATTTACCAATTAAATTCCTAATAATATTTCCCAATAACAAAATTATCAAAAGATGGGATCAAAATTGTTGAAATGCTGCTTAACCCCTTTTTGCTCTCTACATTTAAATGGTCTCAAAAAGTGGCTGTTCAGTATGGGTCATATGTAGAATGTAGAATGAACTAGAATGGAGATTGTGAGCCAGGCCCTCTTGTCCAACATCAGTGCCTGACCTCACAAATGCTCTTCTGGATGAATGGACAACAATTGTCACAGATTTAACCCAAAATCTTGTAAAAAGCCTTCCCAGAGAAGTGAAAGCTATTATAGCTGCAAACGGAGTACCAACTCCATTTTAATGCCAATGGATTTAAAATGAGATGTCATGCTGGAACAGAAGAGTATAAATACCTTGGCATATCGCTGGATAAAAAACTCACTTTTAAATCCCATATTAATAAATTGGTTGGCAAATGTAGACAGAAGCTTGGTTGTCTATATAGAAATAAATCCTGTTTCCCCATGTATGCAAGAAAAAGAATTGTTGAGGCAACCCTACTATCTGTCGTGGACTACCTTGATGTAATTTACAGCATGCATTTGCCAGTTCACAAACCACTGGACTCAGTCAATCACTCTGCTCTGAGGTTCATTACTGGAGACCCTTATAACACTCATCACTGCAGACTGTATGAAAAAGTTGGATGGCCCTCACTAGCAACACAGTGGGAAACACATTGGCTCATTTTTATTTATAAAACAGTGGCATCCTATTACAGTACCACGCTTGAATTCAGTGAGCTCTTTAGGATGACCCATTCTTTCACAGACTACATGGCTGGGTGCTTGATTTTAGACACCTGTGGCAAAAGTACTGAAGGAAACACCCGAATGATTAGGAGGTGTGTCCCAATACTTTTGCCCATATAGTCTATGTAAAGTGTTTGATGAACATTTTAGTATTCAAGTGAATTAAATACAATTACCAATACAATTGCATGGGACTCCAATTACGATAGCACTGGCAGCCAGAGTGACATAGAGAGAGAATCGCGCCAGTGGAAGTTTAAGACTTTTTTTTTCCAGAAAGTTCTTGGCAGGCAATTTTAACCCATAAACACAGACAGAACTTCTGGTAATTAGTAGTCAGTAAATGCATTTATTTACTTAAGAAGGAGGGGAAGGGAAAGAATATTTTCAGATTGGACTAATTTTCGAACATTAGCATAGCTTTAATTTATGGTGGTTTCAGTAATCCCATGGTCAGAGGACTGAAAAAAAAAATCTTTTTGGCTTACATGTGCAGAAATATGCTTTTTATGTATCTTGTTTTATTTACTGCAATTAATTCATTAAATATATATCTAATAAACTTCAACATAAATAGCATGTCAAGAAGTTTGTGCCCTCTCCTCCGTGTTGTCATTAGAAATAGTCTCCACTATGGTTTGCTGGGCTGCATGGGGATGCTCCAATCTCTCAGAGAAAGGAATAGGATAATATATGTTCTCTCTCTCTCTCCCTCCCTGTTTAGCTGTTTAACTGTGAAATGCAGTAATAATGTCTGATTCTGTATGAAGTAATCTGCATGATTTCTATTGAAATATATTACAGTAAAAATCAAAGCTGGGTAAATTGCTGTTGTTGCTGATTTTAAAGGTAGAAATGTTGTGAATAGATATCAGTGAAAATATACAGTTTGAAGGCTGTGAATGTGTTTACTGTCTGTAAAGGTTCACAACTATTAACATAAGCAACTGGGCAGCAGGACTCTCACTAAAATTACATTATTAATTAAGCAATCTACTCATAATTCACTCAGTTTTTGACTCAGTTTTTTCTTCTCTTAAATGAACTTATCCCCTGGGATTCGGAGCCTCTACCCTCATGACACCTTAATGTTAGTAACTAGCTAGCTTCAGTTTGCACAACTTCTTACACATCCTACTTTCATTAGATTCTCAGAGCAACTTTCACCTTTAAGCTTACTTATATTCTGTTCCTAGGGACTATTCTGCTCCTAATGTAGTTTGTGTGTGCAAAAAAGGCCTCATCAAAGGCTGTGGCCTGGAAAACCACACATAGTAAGATTCTGTTCATACCATGAAAAATATAAAAAATGTCTTTGAAAAGGACATACATAGCAGAAACTTAATTAAAACATCACAAATGTTAAATAATAGATAAAGTAAATAAAGCTCAAAGGCCTAGGTCTGAATGTGGCCTTGGTTTGTAATTCATTGTAAAAATACATTACTTCTAGGTTTGGAAATAATGAAAGAAAAAATGACTACATTAATAATGTTAAATAATGTTAAATGTTAATGTTAAAGCTAAATAAGAAGTGATCTAAGGTTTGGAAATAAGGCTGTTTAAGGTGACCATGACATTTGGAGATGATGGTTTACAAATTAAAAGGTTTGAAATATTTCAGAGAGGCAAAGAGAAGCCACGCGATGATCCCTCCTTGCCCAGAGAAAAGGATAAAAACTGTGAGTTTGTGTGGGTTGGTCGGTTCCTGCCTGGGGCAACTCAGGTTAACGCTTACATTTGTGAGGTCTTAATCTTTAATTTAAATATTTTTATTAGGGACCATCTTACTGAATTCACATTGTAAAGAGTGTCAGTATTTCAATATTTTTAAACTTTTTAAAACATTGGAAGAATATCAACATAATACTTAAACACTTAAAACAAGGCAATAAGAAAATGAAAAACACAGCAAAAGCAGACATACCAAATGAAAAGAAATAAGTAACTAATTAGGAACTAATCAGGAACGAATGAGTAGTACTGCATTAACATCACACTGGACTGACTGGTGTCTCTTGTGCTTGTTTTTATCAGAAACTTCAAAAGACTAATGCACATCTTCATATTTGGCAGTGTGAACCAATTTGCACATCAGTCTACAAATGGGATAACTGCTAAAATACTGCAGTATTCAATAGACCAGTCTGCTTACCTCTCATATTTGGAAAAGAAAACACCATTCTTTTCTGCAGGAGCATGTGTGCCGTGTTGTTTCTTCTGAACAGTAGTTCTCCTTTAAAGTCCTCTTGAGGGCAGAGTCAGTTGAAGAGAGGGCTCACAGAAATATATAGTGTATGTGCCCTATCTTTAAATTCACTTACTGTGAATATACTGTGTTGTGAATTTACTGTGTTGTTACTATGTTCTTCATTAGGGGTTAATGATGATCAGGAACAGTATTATAAAGCAAAACACATTGTAACTCATTACTAATGAACTAGGAGTTAATTATGATCAGTAACAGTATTACAATGTGAAACACATGGTAACTCATCATTAATGAACTAGAGGTTGATGATTAGGTACAGTATAAAGTGAAACACATGGTAACTCACTTAATGAACTAGGAGTTAATGATGATCAGGAACAGTATTATAAGGTGAAACAGATGGTAACTCATTACTAATGAACTAGGAGTTAATGATGATCTGGAACAGTATTATAAAGTGAAACACACGGTAACTCATCATTAATGAACTAGGAGGTAATGATGATCTGGAAGAGTATTATAAAGTGAAACAGTTTACTATTACCTACTGAGTAGTTAACTAGTAGTCATTGGCAGTTAATAGTAGTTAAATAAGTATTACTGCAGCACTACTCATCCTGACTAGTTACTTATTAACTACAAAACAATATTATAAAGAATTACTGAAAAGACCTTCCAACCCAGAACCTCCCTGTCCTGAATGCCACCCTGTCACTAACTAGGAGCTGATCTAAATCTTGACAGAGTGTCAGTTACTCCAAATGTAGTAAGAAACATTTAAAGCAAATTTATGGAGTTTTACTTTAGAATAGTACAATTTATGTAGGACTTTAAACTGAATTAAACAGTGTTCAGCATTAACAGAGCAAGTATGAATGAATTCAAGACAGTCATCCCAAACATTATTAGGTACTTTCACACCTAGTTCTACTTCCCATGCTTTTTTAATTGTCTCCATAGGGGGTGGTTTAAACGGCATCTGAAGTGGCTTTTGCAGAGTGCTTGACCTGCTCAAAAGTTTTATGGTGACCTTGACAACGGCCTGTGGAGCGTTGATTCTTGCCATAATTTGTCCTTCCAAAGTTGCAATCTCCCCTCTCAGTCGGATTTTCTCTGTTTTTTGCATAAATTTTTGGTGCAGATATCCAGCTTAATTTCACCCAGTTCGAGACGAAGAGACTTAATTGCTTGAAGGACCAGGTCATTAGCTTGTTGTTGTGCACTCTCTTCAGCGCCATCACAGTCAGGTGGGCCCTTTTGTATTAGGTGAAGTTCTATTTTTGAATTAGAAGCATGCAGTTTACAACATTAATTGATGCCAAAACAAACCAGAAGGTGGGGATCTGGGGGAGCCGCCAGAATTCTGTAGTTTGGCACTGATACTCAAAGTGGGCCCATAAAGGAAACGTGAGCAGAAACCTGTTTTATCGACTTCTGCATATTGGGGGATCCAGTTTAGTCCATGGACTGATAGTTGGATCATAAGTAAGTGATTCAGTGTTTAAGATCAGGAATGACAGAAAAATGTATATGTGCATGATATTAAAAAATAAACTGCACAGATGTATTAATCTAAAAGTAAATAGAAGAATATTATAAATAAAAAGAGGAAAAATACAGAAAAAGAAAAGAAAAAAATGAAATATAAAAAGAATATAGAAGAGAATAGTAGAATAAAATACACTGAATTCAGCATAAGGGTTATATAGGCATATACTCTTAACCCAACTCGATCAAGTTATAAATTTGATTATCCCTGGCGTAAAGCTATTCAGTTTAATATTGGGTTGATTATAATTTGGACAGCACAACCTGACTGACATATAGATAAAACAGAATTAGTCAATACTCATTCATATCATGACATACAATGAACCACTGCCTTTAGTAACATTCAGCCTGTAAAAAACATTTGTTTGGCCGTAAAGTAAACGGGTTAATGCTCATCTCATGTAGTCTAAAACCAATAAGCAGCATTATGTATAAACAACTAATGATAACAGTAGTCTCTGCTAAGTGTGTCCACTATAAAATTGAATGTTTGAGAGATCAGTGGACAGGTAGATTAGTGATATATATAGAGTTTATGAGACCTTATTCTGAAGAGTGATAGAGTTCTGGAATGAGGAAAATTTTATTACTTTAACAGACAGTGGCTAACTGAATATATAAATAAACACTTAAGTTGGTCTAAACAGAGTAGACTAAATAAATGGGTGACAGTCTATTAAGAGAAACACAAGGAATATGTAAAGCAATACTCACTGTTAGGCAAGCAAATTAGTGAGAAATTGTAGCTGTTAACTGAAAGGGACAATATGTTGCAGAAATGCAGAAATTACATCATAGATTGTGAGAGAGAATGAAAAGATTTGGACAAAGAAGCTGTTGGGACCTATACAGAATGCATTATTGGTAGCCCAGGTGCCCTCAGAGGCAACACTAGACTTAAAAGATTTAGAACTAAGAATACCCGAACCTGAACTTATAGGGCACCTTGAATTTAAAGATTTGAGTCATTTACACAAGAAAAATGAGGAGATATATGGTGTATCAATTCACTAAAGATAACTCTTTGGTCAGAAGAAAAATTATTGTAATGTAGTCCCTCTTGTAATTGTATTCAACAAGGACAGCATTGAGGGAATCAATTATATGAACTAATTAGACAAAATCCAGAGTTAAAAACTATTGACCAAGAGCATGTGTTGAAACAATCCATTTTGTTGCAGATACAGGGAAAATATTAAGGAGATCTTATGCCAAAAACGTTTTAATGAACTGAGAACTGTGTGAAATATTGTGGTCCATGCCATTTTTATTGATTGAAGCATTGACTAAAAAGGCAGCAAAGAGATTCATACTGCCATCCTCGAATGCCAATCAGTCCCATTTGCTTTGTGCCTCACATCATAGTATCACGTATCAGAGAGAAAGGATCTTTCCACACAAGAAAGGTGTAACTGTGGTGAAATAGGTATATAACTGTTGAAACTATGGTTTCTTTTTTTTTGGCTGGATACTGCGTTTGGTCTTCCCGTCCCAAAATAAAACCAAAACACACTATTTATCAAGTGAATGTAATCAACATGTAAATAAAACAGTTTAGACATATAATAAGTCAAGGAGTATGGGTAAAACGAGAGAAGCGTAAAAGAAAACAAATTATTATTTTTTTTGTATACCTCACACACTGTGGACAGATAAAGAGTTAAGATCTGATTTACAGAAGTTTAATTGCTTCTGCATATTAAAGCAGACCACAGAGTCAGTAATCTTATTAACCATAGTCAAAAGAAAGGTGTTGTGTGATCATGCAGTAGATACTGGATACACCTGTCAGCCAGGGATGAGGTGTTATACAGTGGCTGCTATATGCGTAGTATGTTGACTATAAGGCAAGGATCAAGTGTTAACTCACAACGGGAAACAGAAATGAGAAACAGGCACGCAAAGAGGGGCCAACACCAGCTGACTGAATACAATCAATGGGAATAGCCAGGAAGGGTAACTAAAATGAATTAGAAGTCACATATTTGAGTTTGGTTTACATGTAAAAAGTGTCTAAAATTTACAGTTTAAAATGACAGTGCACAATGACACAAAAATAACATTTTGCAAAGAGAATTGTATTTATAAATGAGAAAAATAAGAGTTAAATAACCAACAAAACCACTAAAAATCGTGGGAATCTTTTTGTGGCCACAACTTATCCAACTTAAAACTGATCTTACCTAAAGATTATACAAGAAATAATATGTGTTAATAGATTTGCATTAGTAAATTTTAACAGAGTAGTAAAATAAACCAAAAAAACAAGTTTAGTCAGCGCAGTTATAGTGTGTTATAGGAGCTGAATATATACAGGAACTTTTCTGTCTTCATATAACTAGGTGAAAGGTGACCATATGAAAAACATTCAAGGCCTTTGGTCTGACATTGAGAGGGACACTGTCTTTGTTGACTGAATCTCACCAATGACACCATGTCCAGTTTTGCTTCTGAGTCTACATTATAATGGTTACGGTTATTTGTAATTATAAAGATTCTCTATGTTACATATAATTTACTTACCACACTCTCTCCTCTTCTCCCTCTTTCTTCTCTCTCTATTTAGTTTTAGCCTGCTGACTTTCTTATCTTTTCTTATCTTGTCTTATTATAAGCCTTTGCATGTGAGGTATATGTGTGCTTGTGTAAATGTAATAACCTGTTTATCTTAATTTTTCTTTTTTATGTTCCTGTAATCCTGAAAAAAAATCTCCTTATTAAATTCTATAATTTATTTTACTTTGAAATTCAATGTGTGGTCTTTTCTTTTTAGTTTTTGTTGTATACCGCAATACAGAAATTATGAATGGGAGTTTTTCATGAATTTCTAATTTTTTTCCTCTCTATTATACTGGGGTAATTACCCAATAGCTTTTGGTGTTTAAAAGGATGAGCAATTCCAGGATCTGAGTTTCCATGACCAACTGGCCCTCTATTGTCTGTTAATGTAATTTCAGCATCATGTTTGAATTAAGTTGCCACTGGGGGATCGAGAGGCTCATTTTGTCTCACTGTTTGCATTACTTTGCATTCTCTCACTTTTTCCCAGTGTTTAAGGAGGTGCACCACTGCAGCTGGTTAGCAATGAGTTAATAATTGTGAAACAAGACAAAAAACAGTAAAACAAAAGATAGGGAAGGTATAATATGTTGGGCCCAAGGGAAAGTTGAAAGGTTGCAGTATAGGTGAAATGACGCTTTCTTGGTCATAGGCTTCGGTTCATTCGAAGTGATATTGGCTTTCTTATACCCTTTTTATTCTCATTGAAGACCATGTTTATTTTTTGGGTCAATGTTGATTAAGAACATAATCTGAAAAGTAAGACATTTTGTTGATACTTTACTTACATTAAGTAATTTTTTTGATACATTACACTAAGATGTTTTGTTGACATTACTTATATTAAGTAGCTGTTTTGTTGATACATTACTTATATTAAGTAGATGTTTTTTTGATACATTACACTAAGTAGATGTTTTGTTGATATTACATATATTAAGTAGATTTGTTGTTGATACATCACTTACATGAAGTAGATATACTGTTGACGTGTTTGATTAAGTAGACATAGTGTTGGTGTTACTTAGCTTGTTGAGTACCTAGAAATGACATGTATTATAACTGTTACACGTTCAGTAACTTCTCAGATAAACATATACAGGTATGAACGTGGACACTCCAAATAAAGTGAAAAACAAGTGAATTCAGTAAATTATCAACAGACTTTATTTAAACAACAGTTAAACAAAATATTTCCATATACGGTTCGAAAAGGTAATAAAACATTAAATTATTATTATTTACCTCACTTTCTGAAGCTGGTAACAGGAACGTCCACTTCACTTAGTGAGGCTGAGCAAGCCTTTATTTTTCATGTCATCCATCTTCTCTATCAATTCTCATGCTATTTTTTCTTGGCATTTGGTGGCAAATTCTGGCAGTTTTCCTGGCTTGAAGGGGACTGACTGAAATTGCTGTTGGTCAGCAATACACTGCTCAGCTATTGGAGCCAGCTGGGCCACTGCATTTTCGGATACTTTTTCCTTTTAGAAGGCTCTTGTCATGGTTAGTTTTTTTTTTAGTGTGTTTCAGTAGTCTCCGATAAAGCTTCAATGGTGTTTGCTGTAAGAAAAAAAAAAAAACAGAAACAGACAAGAATATATTAAAGCATGAATCCACAAAAAAATATAATAAAATACATTTTTTTTTTCAGAAAAGAATTTGTTATTATTAACAATAATCAACATAAACAGGTATTCTGGCAAGAAATTAATTTCCTTTATTGTCATGCATCCCTCAGGCTCAGAGGTCTCTAAGGACTCCATTTCCCAGAATCCCCAGGGGATCACATGATCTTCAGCCCTCCATCTCGCTCCAGTCATCGCTCTCTGTCTCCAGAGTATTAACTTGTTACACCTGTTTTCTTATGATTAGTGTTAGTATAAAGCCCAGGCTTCTAGATTAGTTTGTTGTGAGGCATTTCTTCTTGTACTAAGAGCTACTGAACGTTCTTCATCTGTTTTTTGTGAATTTTCCGGTTCTGACTATATTTTGTTATTTTGACTTTTGCCCTTTTTGCCTTTGCCCCTTGGATTCTGGTTTGCCTTTGCCTGTTCTCTGACCACGTTTTTGGACTGCGATTCTAACATTACTCACTTTCTCACTATGACTGCCTCCCAAAAACTGAACTGTGTATTACTACGCCATGGCACGGTGCAAAAAAACCCTTGTGCTGTTAATGGAATAATCTTTGAATCTTATGCTGCTCGCATGGACCACCGAGTACACTAATGAAGTAAGAATCTATTTTTTTTTTTAACTGAGGGGCTGGTGACTTATGTTCTTAACTATAACTAGACTGGTCAGCTGGCTAACAGGTTAAAAAAGATAGCAAACATGCTAAACAACGTCATCATTAATATCACAGATTTGAATTAAAGTACTTATGATTCACTGTAAAACAACAATATACAAGTCTAAAAAAATGGCACTTGAATAAAAGCTCAGGGGGTTTTAAATAGGGCATGCTTCAAATGTTAACTTCAGGCCCCATTTAAAACCCCCTGAGCTTTTATGGTGCTTTTCCGTTAGGACATGTGTGGAGAATAAAAACCACTGTGGATGGTGTGTGGACAACAGTGTTTGTGAAGCAGTTCCTTTTAAATCATTAATGAGTAAGGCTAGGTATCGTTTGAAAATGCTCGATACCGATAGGATACTTTCAATTCGATATCGATACCAGAATGATACTTTTTTTGATACCTTTTTTCTAATTGTGACAAAAAATACAAAAAAGGAATAAATATTATGATTTTATTTTTCTACTGCATACGAGGCAGATATTAGTGTGTTTGACGGCATATCTCTGAATGGGGGCTGATATTTAATGCTTTTGTCATCTCTCTGATTAAATAAAAAGACAGAAAAAATGTAACCACAAAGCACAAACAAATTATTGTAACCACTGTTATAGGTATGCCATAGAGGGATAAAACAAATGATTTATCCTGCGTATCCCACTTAAACCAGGGAGATTCAACAGTCGAAAAGGGCTGCAATCCTTTAACAATAAAATTGGTTACTGCTCTGTGGCATTCTTCCCTCCTCTCAACTGACATCCTTAGCTTTTCTGCTACAGTGAAAGGAGTTGTTTTTTCGTGGGCAGCCACATTAGCGGCCCTCACCAACAACATGAAAACAGCATGCAAGTTAATAAGGCTCATTTATGAAACCTATGAAACATGAATTATATCAACGTTACAGATATGTTCATATAGCAGGTGAATTGTAGCCAGCTAGCTAATATGTGCTTGTTTTATGCTAATATAAGCTGAATCCTAACTGGCTTTCAGCACTGACAAAGAGCATAGTAATGAGTGTTTTCTGGCAAAGTGAGAACTTTTGCTAATGTTTGCGAACTGTTAACTAATTTGATGATATTTTATCACTGGCAACACTGGTGTCTGCATGTGGTTGTAACATATTTAGCCAAGATTCTTGTACCTCCAGTGGTGACGTAGTGCTGTTCTTTATGCAGTCGAAAATTCTGCAGTTTTCTTGACAGAGATTAATTCCATGTGTAATCAAAAGTTTAATCAGATTTGATGTATTACCCATTTTGGAAGCCACTATCTTAAGGCACTTGTTGCACCTGGCACTTGTTTACTCACTAATCCCTCGTGATTTGCATTTTACCGATGTTTTTGAGGCTTTTTGGTACTCGGTAGTGCCAAGAAGTTTCAGTCAGTTCCTTTTTGGTATTGAATTTCGGTCCCCACCCCTATTAATAAGTGTAATAAAGAAGTTTGATGTCTTCAAGACTAGAGGAGCTACAAAATGCTGATAAACTATTAGTGTTACCTCGTTCAAAAATATTATTAGCAGTGAGTTATGAATTTCAACTGCAATAATATAGCACAGAAAGAAAATAGTGCTGCTGATAACAGCAGGGTTACACAATAATTCTAGGTAGTTCCTATGGTGTTGCTATGAGGTTTCTAAGGAATACTCATACTTCTTGTTACGGCATTGCTTAATGGTTGTTTACTGTGTTAGTTTTAGGTTGTTAGTTTTACTGTGTTACTAGGCCATTTCTGTTATTATGCTATTCCAATTGGTTGCTAAGGTGATACAACCAAGCCATTTCTTAATTTATCCCAAGTGGTGCTAAGTTGTTTAGCCATTGCTGTGCTATCTCAGGTGGTTTCTGAAGTAAAACATGATGATGCTCATCGCATCATAGCAATAGCAGTGTCTATTTTCAATGGCTCTTCAGAGATCCAGGAGGAGCGACAGTGAAGCGGCTGCAGCCATTCACACTGGAGTGGCAGTAGGGAGTACGGCAACTGAGAAAAGGCGACACTGAAGAAGTGAGAGTGAAAACAAACATGGCGGTGGCCTCGTAGCCCACGAATGGTGAGAGACAGAACTCTGTATAAAAAAAAATACTCTGTGTAAAAGGACTTTTGGTGCAGCCTCGAGGCGTATGTGGAGAAAAATGGCTCCTAAGAAAGCGGCTATGAGCTCGCATACGGAGGAGCAGAACGAGAGCGTGAGTGAGCAACGGCAGCAGTCAACAGTGTCCGCTGAATCCACCACCAGCAGTACAACAGCCAGCATTGAGCAAGTCTGCAAGTTACTCCAGGGCTTCATCGCCAAGCAAAGGAGTAAAGATGAGCTTATACATTGTGAAATGGCAAGACAAGAGCATCAGCATCAGTTTGGACTTTTGCAAGGAGAAGTCCAGAAAAGCAAGCTCACGGCGAGTTTGGACAGCGCGAGTAGCGAGGAGCAGAGTGTGCAACCTCAAGTGCAGATTTTAAGGACTTCACAAATAGCAGCGGTGAATCAAAGACAGTGACTGTAGGAGCAACCTACAACGCAAATGGTGTGGCAAGCTCCTAGAATGCCTTGCTTTGAAAGAGACTGACATTGAACATTTTCTGACTACGTTCGAATGCTTAGCACAAGCTGCACAATGGCCTGTAGAGAGCTGGGCGTTTCACCTGATCCCTTTGTCAAGTTTCAAGTTTATTTGTCATTTGCACATGTCAGGACATTTGTGCATTGAAATGCTTGTGGTGAGGCTCAGACAATCACTCTACAGAAAGTAAATAAGTAAAAATAAAAAAAATAAAAAAAGAAATATATTAAATGTACACAAAATATAGAGAAAATACAGATAAAATATACACAAATATAGAGAAATGTGCACAAAATATAGAGGCAATATACATTTTAAAGTGACTTAAGTGACTGTGTTATTGTTCTTTAAAATGGCTTAGTGGTAATGTGTTATTGTCCATAGCAGAGATGATATGATATAATAATAATACTGACAAAGTGACTGAGTGAAATGGTAGTTGGGGAAGGACCCACAGCTTCACAGCTTGTTCAGAAGCCTGACCGCCTGTGGATAGAAACTGTTCATTAACCGGGTTGTCCTAGCCTGTATGCTACGGAATTTCCTGCCTGATGGCAGGATGGTGAACAGGCTGTGTGCTGGGTGGCTACTGTCTGACCAGATCTTTTTGGTCTTCCTGAGGCAGCGGGACTGGTAGATGTCCTGTAAGGCTGGTAGTCTGATGCCTATGATGGCTTCTGCCATTCTCACCACTCCTTTAAGGGCCTTGCGGTCACAGGCAGTGCAACTGCTGTACCAGACAGTGATGTAGCCCGTAAGGATGCTCTCTATGGTGCATCTGTAGAAGTTGGTGAGGATCTGAGGAGGCAGACCAAACCACGATAGTGTTGGTGTGGAGGGACCAGGTGAGGTCATCAGTGAGGTGTATGCTGAGAAACTTCACACTGCTGACTCTCTCCACTTTGGCTCCACTGATGAACAGGGGAGAGTGACCACCCTCTGCCGCTTTCTGTAGTCCGTGATCATCTCCTTTGTTTTGCTGATGTTGAGACAGATTGCTGTCATGGCACCACTCTGACAGAGTGCTGACCTCGTCTCTGTAGGCTGTCTCATCACCATCAGTGATGAGGCCTAGGATAGTAGTGTCATCAGCAAACTTGAAGATGATGTTAGATGTGTGTTTGGCTACACAGTCATGTGTATACAGGGAGTACAGGAGGGGGCTGAGCACACATCCCTTCGGAGCCCCTGTGCTCAGAGTCAGTGTGGAAGAGAAGCCGTTACCAACTTTCACCACCTGAGGTCTGCTCGTCAGAAAGTCCAGTATCCAGTTGCAGAGAGGAGAGTTCAAACCCAAGTCTGTGAGCTTAGGAATGAGTTTGGCAGGCATGATTGTGTTGAATGCTGAGCTGAAATCTATGAACAGCATTCTTACATGTGTTCTTTCTGTCCAGGTGTGTGAGAGCAGTGTGTATTGTTAGTGCAATGGCCTCATCTGTGGATCTGTTGGAGCGATATGCAAATTGGTGAGGGTCCATGGTGGCTGGAAGTGTTGAGCAGATGTGAGCTTTGACCAGCTGCTCGAAGCACTTCATAACTGTTGATGTCG
>JAILXH010269863.1:6136-16524 GCA_023558415.1 Piaractus mesopotamicus | reverse complement strand
GGGTGCCGGAGCCTATCCCAGCTGTCATTGGGCGGAAGGCAGGATACACCCTGGACAGGTCGCCAGTCCATCGCAGAGCTTACCCTACAGTTAAAGCTAAATACTTTATTAACACCTTTATTGCTTTCAGATCTGGCCAAGAGCACAGCATAAAATGTTTGATGAAACCTGAAAACAGCTAGTTTCATCGAAAAGCTTTAAAGGGGTGATTCATTCTTAAGTTCAAATCAATTTACCAGCTCCGTCCAGTCGAGTCATGGATTAATCACTCTCTAAAACAACCAACAGATTTAAAAAAAAAACCATCCCTCACCTTGAATGGGCATGCCGCCTCTGAACACGAGGGGCTCAAAGAGATGAGAGTCACTCCATTAGTCACAAGTACAGGTGATTATAAACAAGGTATGACAGAGAAAAGAAGGAAACGGCACACGTGGATTAGGGACCGTGTGAGAAGGCGTTAAGTTGCGTGCTGGTGACAGATGGAGAGAGCGGAGAGGACTCGTGGGTGAGGAGCTTTTGCGCCGCCGGGCCTCTGTAGGCCGCGCGCGCCGCGTTCACGGCTTATCACCTTCCTTTCAAGTGCAGAGGCATCGACTCAAAGAGAAGCGCTGATTCGCTTTTAACTTTGACAAGGCCTATTACACAGATGGATGGCTCTGTTTCAGCAGGCCCCCCTTCACCGAGCTGCTCTGAGTTTATAAAAAAAGAGCTTACACAAGAGAAACTCCATAGCTCTCGTGTCAGTCAACTCATATCTGATTAAATGCCCATGTAAATCAATTCAAGCCTGATTGTCAATCTGTTAGCACCTCATGCCAAGATCACTGTGGCACCGTGCCTTGCTCTTTTCCATTCGGAGTCAAATTACATGGCGTGGCTTCCATATCTCAAACTGTACAGCCCTGTATTTTGGCTCCCTTACAATGTATATACTAAAATTAGCTGGGAATTGAAAATACAGGTGAGAATACAAAGTACAGAGAACATAAACTCACAATACAGAAATTAATTATCTGTCTACAGTCCATATTACATTTTGTAAAGGATGTATTCAGAATGCAGTTAGAATACAGAATAAACTTTTTAGGAGGATACGTTTAGAATACTTACATACTAAATTAATTTCAAAAAAATACATTCTTTAAAAGAAACACCATCAAAGCTTATTAACAATTTAAAAATCGCAGCTTGTAGCAAATTCAGTCATTATATAGACTATAAAGAGTTCCTGCTAAAACCTGAGTAGACTAATAAATCAATGTGGTGAGCCAGTTATCCCTCTGAACAGTCTCCTTTGCATCTAAATTAGCACTGAACATGTTCAATGCTAAGCTTAGCATCGGTGTTGTACTGGACTCATGTTTTTCATGGCATACATTAACTGAAAGTGCATGGCTTTATGATCAACTTTATAATTAATTTATAACAATTTTATAATGAAATTTGCAAGATTTTGCTATTTTAATTTTCTACTATGCTGAGTTTAGCAGGAGTGTGCCATATGTGTTTGGCTATGTCTATATGTCTTGTCAACAGTACATTTAATTATTTAACAAAGTAGGTTTTAACTGCAAGAACTCAAAGCCTGCATTTTGCGTGCGTAGCTGAACTGTAGCTGTTATCACTTCAGAACGGTTTAAGCCACAGACATGGTTCACATGTCAGAACACTCAGCAGACCCGGCCCTCACTAGCTAGCATGGCATTCATTGAGCTGTGACGTCAGCATCGGTCAGTTATTAGGCTCGGAAAATCACACAGATTCCTGATATTATTGCTGTGCTTTCAGCCCCTTATATTCCAACAAGTTAAAACAGCGATGCGATTCACACATCACTCAGCGCTCACTGCCCTCACTAACCCCAATGATTTCATCCACCTGTGACTAACCATCAGCCAACAATCCAGCTCCAAACCACCCAAAATCCTCTTGCTACCATTATATCTCTGCTTTAGCCTTCATATGGCAACAAAAGGGTCAAAAGAGTGACGCGATTCACACATTACAGCGATCAGCAGGACTTACCCTGTGTGTCCAGACTGGTTTTATGAAGGTTTAGCAATGATTCAGTCAGTAATTTAGTTCAGAAAACCACCATTCAAATCCTGCATTTATGTCCACTTAAATGACCCATTTAAATGGCCCTTTGCACATGCTGGATCTTGAACTTTCTCGTGTCTCAAACCGTCCTCTGATTGACTCAGACTCGGAGTATACTACTGATAATCAGAAATTTACAGCTAAATACAGACAATAACCACAAAAATGGTCAGACTGAGGCACATATAAGATCATGGGTTCTCCACATGCTTCTGCAAGTAACAGAGGGCAGTGTTCCAATCCACGAGACTGAGTGCACTTCAATCTTTCCCTCAAAATGTATAAAGCAGACACTAAAACACATTTTAACCCATAACTAACAATAAAAGTGATAATTATTATACAATTGATAATATTTAGGTCTGTATTTTAATTTGCATCGATACTGAGTATTAAACACAGTTGATAATAAACAAGTCAATTTGAAATTAAAAATAAAGCCTGTCTTGCTGTGTATCAGAGTTTTTCAAGAGGGCAAAAATCAATAAAAGCATGGTTGCCTTGAGCTAATTATTTTTTTTTACTCAATAATAAGCAACAGAATGAACAACTGCCGAAAAATATATCTGAGGTGACCCTTGTTTTTAATATCTGTACAAGCAAAAATTTACAGAACGGTACTTTGTATTGGCTGATGCTTAAGGATCAGGTATCAGTATCAGAAGGGAAGAGTGGCATCAGTACATCCCTAGTTATTAATGTATTTAATCTTAGCTATTTAACAATAGACCTAATCTTGTATGTGCACAAGTACCAGCATTAGGCTACCAGTGGCAGGTAGGAGAGAGTTAAAACTCAATCAGTAGAGAGAGCACAGAATGAAAGGTGACAACTCAGAGAAACAGAAAAGACATGAGTTTACAGCTTTTATGTGGGCCCCCTGGGCACTTATCAAAAAACGTCCTACTTCTGCTAAGTTCTTGAGGCAGCAGTCCTACTCTGGGGATTGTGAGAGCAGCAGTGGACTGAAGCAGGCGATGAGAGCCCAAAGGAAAAAAAAATCATAATTTAGAATTCTTTAGAACACATCTTGATAAAGCACATGGGAAAAACTGCTGTTGCAATCTTTTGTGAATTCACCCTGTTCATCACTCTTACTGTCAGTTCCCCGTCTCACGAACCTCATGAAACATAAATGTAAATGTGTTCTTTCAGATAAAGTCAAACAAATTTTGTAAATCTGACTATAAAGTAAAGCGTGATTTTGACTTAACTTTTGTAGAGACGTACATAACATCATGCCATGAAATGCATGCATGAGTGCCGTACAGTACTGAGGCTAAACTTATCACTCAAACTTATTCATTACAGAGGAGACTTTGAAGTTCCACCTTCTCTCAGAAGAGCTTCATAATCTGAGATAAATAACTGACTCGTCACAATGAGTGCGTTTACATGCATTTAATAATCCGACTACTGCAGAAAATCAGATTAGGTCAGTAATTCGTCAAGCGTGTTTACATGCACTTGGGTAGTCAGATCATTGAAAAAGATCATTGATTTCTGCTTTGCAGCCAGCCAATAAACTCACAGAAGGAGACAAGATGCAAACGTGACATAAAACTCATCGTCATGCAGCAGGATTTTTTGAAAACATTGATTCACTTTAGTGGAAAATATTAATGCATCATCTAGAAGATTTAAATTCTTTATTTTGTCAAGCATGTAGTTGGCTTCAGCTTAGCTCCAAAAGTGTTTTGCTGCCATCTCGCGGGTGCTGCGGTAAATGCTGCTGTTATCACACATGTGCGGACTAAGAAAAATGAAAGAAATCAGAGTAAGGGTTTACGTGCACTGAATAACTTGATTACGGAACTCAAATCCATGTCTCTTAATCAGCTTTCTAGAAATCTGTTAAAGGCTTTAATCCGATCCAAGAACTTGGAGTATGCTGTTTACTCGTCCACTTGAATAATCAGATAACTGCATGTCAACACACTCACCAATTTATCGGTCTACTCAGGCTTTAGCAGGAACTTCAGAGTTGGTAAAGAAGCTGTTTGTTGATTTTCTCTTTAGAGTCTGTCTAATGAGTGTGTTTAGTGCACATTGTGAACAGATTTTAAAATAGTTAACATCAGCCCTATTTGGATTGGATACGTTTATTATGGGGATGTCTGTTTGAAATAAATAAGTAAATAAATAAAATCAATGCTCTGTAAGTCATGCATCCTAACAGCAATAAAATCACAACAGGAGGCACAAGTTTTAGGCTGTAATTTCCACAAACCTGGATGCGTCTCCTCCTGCCAGTGCTCGCCAAATGTAGAGAGGAGATGAAGTTCTACCATACGTAAACAGTAAATGGTTGAAAGACTTTCAAAGACTCCAGTGTTTCACAATTTGGAAAATGTTTAATATGGATACATGTGCTATAAGACTAAATACAATGAGCTATATTCTGAATACTAGCTTTCCCATATGTGATTTGGACTAAATACAGACACTTAATTTCTGTGTTTGTATTCCAAGTATTTTATATCCCATTTACAATATGCCCCAAACCAAAACAATCACTGGTGGTTGTAACTGTGAAGATAAAGAATACACACTAAATTCAACCCACCGTTACATTTTTGTCTGGGTGTTGGTTTTAACTCCACAGTCTGCTCACAAAGATTTACAGCACACAGCCAAGAATGAGGTATCTTCACTGCTCTCATACTCAAGTGACAGTTTTATTTTAGAGGAGATCCCTAAAATTATATGAAACACAGTGTTGTTAAATCCCTGCTTGCACAGCTATATATACTGATGCCATTTCTTTCAGGTAAGATGTGGAGGTGCAAAAGCGTATATTTGCTTCTCTAATAACAGAAGTAGGGGTGCAGGTGCACATTAGGAATGTAAATAAAGAGATAACCGAAACCAAAAATTTCTCTTAAGCACAATTAAATTGATTCACTTCACTAATTGCATATTCTGAATTAATGAGTGCATTTACATGTCATGTCATGCTACAGCCTGAGTGGAAAACTATGAATATACACCATCTGGAAGATAAAGAATTTTCAAATTCTTCATTTCATCAAGCATGTAGTTGGTTTCAGCTTCAATCCAAAAGTGCTTTGTTGCCATCTTGCAGGTGCTGTGATAATGGCTGTTTGCTGCTTTCACACATGTGCAGACTGAGAAAAATGAAAGAAATCAGAGTAAGGGTAACTCCAGGAGCACTGCTGTGTCTGATCTACTCGTACCAGCGCAACACACACTAACACACCACCACCACGTCAGTGTCACTGCAGAGCTGAGAATAATTCACCACCTAATTAATACCTGCTCTGTGGGGTCCTGTGGGGATGCCGACTATCAAAGAACAGGGAGAAAAGGGGGCTATCAAAGTATACGGAGAAACAGATGGACTACAGTCTGTAATTGTAGAACTACTAAGTGCACCTATATAGTAAGTGGAGCTGATAAAATGATAAAATGAACTAAAGCATAATAAAATTCTCTGTATATATTTACGTGTGTATATATTTACATATTGTGTACAACCTTTAAACTTTTTGACAATAGCTTTGGTTTGTTAACTGCAAATCAAGTGGTTAGACTGTTGACTACACTACTAAACTATTATGCTCAAATTTACACAAACTCCTGGTTTGAATTTGATCACACAGATCTGCCAAAGATGAAACCGCTGAAAAACAAAGCTGTGGATGACACTGGCGTGCGCTCATACGCAGCTTTGATAACTAAGGGACAATGTGTGATGCCATGTTTCCTCCTGTGGGGTAGTAGAGTGTTTAAGTACTGTAAGTATGGCAGCCTACTTCTAGATGCTCATCTAAAGCAAAAAGTTTCAATTAAAATGGCTAATTTTAAAGCATAGCAGTTTTTTAAAGAAACAAAATATTAGATCAATGTCAGCATTGGATGATACTCGAACGTTTTGGGAAAGAAAAACTGGCATCATGTCATATCTAATTATTACAAAAACAGCCCCAATATGACTAATTTGTAAACTGGAGCTGCCCAATGCTGCTTCTGGACCCCTACGGTTGCATGCAAAAGTTTGGGTGCCCCTGGTCAAAAGACATGTTTTGTTGATCTTCTAAATGAAAAAAAGTTACACATCCCTTACAGAGAACAAAACTTCTGCAGATTTTAATACACAATTACTGTTTAATTGCTGAATTTAACATATCGGAGAGAAAACTGTTTAAAGGCCTGTTTAAAAGTTATAGCATATTTTGTATTTTCTGTTCTATTTTTCTCCACTTTGTTGAAATTGTGCAGTATAATTAGCAGAAAAAAATGCCTTATTTACTTTGTTCCTTGTAGAGGATGTATTAACTTATTAACACCTAGAAAATCAACAAAACGTGAGATTTCACCAGGGCTGTTGAATCTTTGGGATATGGCTGTAACTCTCTGTATACTGTCAACATCAGTAAGGTGTCACATAATGAGCGGAAATGTTCCTTCCCCAATTCACAGGGAAATACAGAAGCGGAGGACCGTGCTACTCCATCACGCCTCGGCTCGGGGCTCGCGTCCTCCTCTGAGGCTAATGCAAAACACCACAACACTGTAATGGGCTACATTAGCGAGACGTCATCTTGTGCAGTGAAGCAGCTCAGAACAGCTGAAGACAGTCGTTCAAGTCTTGCAGCATTATCTAAAGGCGCGCGCTTTACTTTAATGCCTCTCGCTTAAAAAGCTGCTCCACTCGGCCTTGCCTGCTGATTGCCACAAGGTGACAAAAAAAAAAAAAAGACAATAAATGGAGAAAAGCCATATAGTGGAAAATTACTCTGGGGACAGGACTGCCCGTTCCAGGATGTTATTAAAAACTCACACCCAATATTTTCAGCCTCCAATGTTTTCATTTCGTAAACGCTCTGGTGGGCCTTTTAAAGGCTGAGACTTAAATGAGTCCCTGGAGTTCCCTGGCTCAGCCTCGCAGCACTATCTGAGTCCAAACAAGTTTTCCTGCGCTGTTCAGCATCAGCGTAGTCAATTCTATCAGCTCCACTGGGGTCCGAGCTTTCAGGCAGCAGCCTCGCATGCTTTATTCCCGCTCTTTCTTTGCCTTTTTTTTTTTTTTACACCGAAAGGCCTACACCGTGTCCCACCTGCCAGGTGTTTCATATGAAGCAAGGCTCAGTTGCGTGCGATTCCTGGAGGTTTTTCAGCCAGTCTCAGCCGTCGTGCTGAATGTTGGTGATAGCACGCAGAAGGGCACTGAGATGTTGCTGAGGCTCTGAGAAAAACAGGAGGAAGAGGGGAGAAGATGGATCAATACTGACTTCTTTTTGCTTTTAAGCACGGTACATCAGCCAGCTCCCACTGGATTGGACAGCCTTAATACTCCTTTCAAATTCTGTATGCACCAACAAAGAGGGGTGGTGGGGGTGGAGAGCTAGATAGACAGAGAGAATATGCATGACCGGTGGTTTAACTCTCAATACCAGCTCGGATCAGTGTAGAGTGGCTCTGGAAGGACAAGTTGGACAAGGACAAGGTCTAAAATTTTAGCTGCCCATTTTGGCCACGTCCTGAGGTAACTTAGCACGAAAAAGACTAAACTAAAAACTTTGCAGGTGACAGGAGACCACGTTGTCATCAAATCCTCACAGCAATCCAACATCTACTGTGATGCCTTCCCAGAAGAGCAGAGACTGCTACTGCAGCAAACAAGGACAAACTCTCTATTAAAAGCCGTGATTTCAGAAAAAACGTTGAATAAGCAGGTGTCTAAAAACTGCCGAGAGGGGGTCTCTAGAAACACATTGGTGTGCTATAAAGTTTTGTATATCAAAGATTATTCCTGCTTTCTGTTAATTCAAGGTTCACTTCTCTGACATAAAGTTTTTGAGCCAATTAATGTCCTTGGTTTTACAAAACAATTCTAGATAGAAAATTCATAAGTTATGAACTAGGCCCCGTTTCTAAGTTTCTCAAAAATAGCTTTTCATCTTGCTCGGAGAACATCCAGATGCCCCAACTAATACTGATACAGTCATTCATTTACACAGCTTGTATGATCAGAAAAGCATTGGCAATAGAATGGGATGCTCTGGAAGCCTAAGGCCACTATACCCAAGGCCCCTATTGGCTAGAACAGTATAAGCCATCTTTGGTCTGTGGAGCAGAACTGCGTTCTATGGAGTGATGGAGCACCATCCAGTACTTTTGGGATGAGTTAGAGGGACGTTTGTGATCCAAAACTGATCATGCAACATCAGTATCTGACCTCACTAATGCTCTTGTGGCTGAATGTAATTGATTTCCCACAGCAATGAGATTCCAACACCTAGTACATGGGTGCCCAATCCTGAGAGCTACCACCCTGCAGAGTTTAGCTCCAAACCTGATCTGACACACCTGATCCAGGTAATGAAGGCCTTCAGGGGCATCTGACTGTTAGAGCCAGGTGTGTTGGATCTGAACTTTCTAGGGTTTTAGATTCTCAGCAAAGGATTGAGCACCAGAACAATAGGACAAACTCCCAATTAATACCATTGATTTCAGAAGAAACGCTGGATGAGCACGTGTCTACAGACTCTCGGACAACCCCTTTTCCAAAAACTGTGCAAAAATATATATAAAAACAGAATGCGATGGTGTGCAAATCATTTAAACACCATATTTAATTGAAAGTAGTACAAAGACAACATATCAAATGTTGAAACTGAGAAATTTTATCGTTTTTTGAAAAATAACCCATTCTTATTTTTATTTTTTTTGGAACATGTTTAAAAAAAAAAGTTGGGAAATTGGCAACAAAAGTCTGGTAAAGTTGTGCAATGCTAAGAAACACCTAGTGGATCATCTCACAACTCATTAGGTTACTTAGCAACAGGTCAGTAACATGACTGGATCTAAAAAAAAACATCTCTGAGAAGCTGACATTTTCAGAAGTAAGATTGGGTGGGTTCACCACTCTGTGAAGACTGCAGGGGCAAATAGTTCAACAATTCAAGAATGACATTCTTAACATAAAAAAGCAAAGAACTTGGCGATTTCATCATCTATGGTACATAATATCATTAAAAGAAAACACAGAAAATACAGGCAAATCTCTGTATGCAAGAGAGAGGTGGCACTGCATCAAAAAACAGACATGAATAAAAACAGATTAAAAACAGACAAGATTCTGCAGCACTTTGTTGTTGCATCCACAAATGCAAGTTAAAGCTTTACCATGCAAAGGAGAAACCATATATAAATAGGTTCAGGATCCAGAAACGCCACCGCCTTCTCTG
Organism: Piaractus mesopotamicus; assembly: GCA_023558415.1. Taxonomy (NCBI): domain Eukaryota; kingdom Metazoa; phylum Chordata; class Actinopteri; order Characiformes; family Serrasalmidae; genus Piaractus; species Piaractus mesopotamicus. The sequence goes on along the minus strand of JAILXH010269863.1, from coordinate 7,207 downwards.
GGCTCGAGCTCATTTAAGATGGACTGCGGCGAAGTGGAAAAGTGTCCTGTGGTCCAACAAATCAAAATCTGAAATTCTTTTTGGAAATCATGGACGCTGCATCCCCCGTGCTAAAGAGGAGAGGGACCATTTGTCTTGTTATCAGCACACAGTTCAAAAGAGACCCCAAACTGTAGAGCTGAAATCCATGTATCAAGGAAGATTGAGAAAACATTTCACTTTCAAAACTACAGCAATTGGTTTTCCTCCGTTCCCAAATGCTTAAAGAGTGTTGCTGAATAAAGAGGCGATGCAACACAGTGCAAAACATGCCTTTTTTTTTATGTGTTGAAATTGTTAGACTATTCGCATCAAATTCAAAATGGGCATATAATAAAAAAAAATAATAATAAACTTTCTCACTTTCAACATTTGATATGTCGTCTCTGTACTATTTTGAACGAAATACAGGGTTTAAATGATTTGCACATCATCGCATTCTATTTTAATTTACAGTTGCGCAGCATCCCAACTTTTTTGGAAACAGAGTTATAGTACATACTCTAAAGTACAGTCTTAAAAATCAAAGAAGCTGACAGAGTGATGCTGAAACCGCATGCACTTTCAGCTCAGGCAATACTACGTCTAGTTTACGTATAGATTTCTTGGGAAGAACTAAAGTCCAAAAGAGCTCAAGACAAAACAAGTCAAAACAAACTAAAAGTCCAACCCCTTAAAGCAAGCTAGAAAAAAAAGCGTCAAGCTCGGTGAGAACATGCCCTGGCAGAGCTGAATCACAGAAGTACCTCTGCTAATAACTATTCTGATAGTTCCATCTGGAGCTTAGAGAGTTGCAGCTCGATTACTCAAACGCTGGCAAAGATACTGCGAAGGGCTCGGACGCCTTTCCCCCGTGGCTTATCAATTCTCCAGGCTTGCATGATATCACACATCTTAGTGATTGGAACGAGTCACGGTAATGCGTTGGCGAGAGCTTGAGAGAAAAATCGTCCTTATCTGCATTTGATAAGAAATTGTAATGTTGCTCTAAATCGTAATGTTGCTTTGCCAAGACGAGATTGGCGATGTTTA
>JAILXH010269833.1:69112-79368 GCA_023558415.1 Piaractus mesopotamicus | reverse complement strand
AAAAAAAAAAAAAAAAAAAAAAAAACCCACACAAATAGAAAGTGAGGAAAAGCAGGAGAGCAAGAAAGAGAGGAAGGAATGGGTGTGCAAATGTTTTGATGGATGAGTGCACTACCGCTTCGAGCATTAGTTGGTGATTAAAGACACTGTTCGGCAAAAAATTTACTTTACAGTTTCCCCTCTTATCCCAAATGTAGGAGATCAGCAGAGAGGTGTCTGGAGTCTGAAGCTTGCTGTGTTAGTCTTGCACTGGAGCTACTAATCTTATGAGAAACAGCATGGTGCTAACTGCATGCCTAAATCATGACACACTTGTCTCAAACTGTCTGTTAGGTAATCTCTAACACACTCGCTCAAGTGGTTTCTTCTACTGTAAAAATCTCTCATCTGTACACATGGACCATTGTATGTTACATAGCTTAGCTCACCTGCTCCTATTTTATGCTAATGTACTTTAGTCCATGTTTATAGATAACAGTGTGTCCACATAATCAAGTCTATTAGAGATTACTTGAACGGGAACTCCACCGATTTTCCAAAATTCCTGCATAATTAAATGGTTCATGTGTCAACAAATTCATTCAGAGTGGTTTGGTGTGAAACACTTCATTCTAGAGAAGCTTTCTGAGAAGCCAGGTGGTGATAGGAACCAGACGTCCACCTCTAAAAGCTCCCTCACAGAAAGTTATTACATTAAATGGTTATGAATACACCACCTGAAGTCCGAGATGGTTTTTTTACAGTATTTTTAATGATAAAGTTTTGGCCTAAAAATTAATTTTAATCTATTTATTTTAATCCTTCTATGGTAGATGGATACATTAAACTGGCTGATTACTTGTGAGGGAAAAACAGTCCCCAAAGAAAACTTATTAATTCAGATTTTCCACTATTTTACCATCAACATTCCATATAAAACTCAGAAGACACGTGTAGGTTCTCTGGTGGTTTTGGATAGTAAATAAAAAATGGCTATATTTGTGTTGTAGTCATGGCAACCCCTGGTTCCTATCACCACCACTGTAAAGAAATCAGAACCATTTCAAACCAAACCACTCTGAATCACTCTGCTTACATCTCAAACACTAAATTTTTGGAGAAATTTTTTTTAAAAAAATTGTGGAATTCCCCTTTAATAACTCCACATGATTTGAGGCAGATGTGACGATTGAGGCCTGCAGTTAGCACAATGCTAATTCTACAGCTTGTTGGTGACATTAGCCTCGTAGAGCAGTTGAAGAATATTCACTCGTCCATCACTGTATGTTGCATTCATTTCATGAACTTTGACACTATCATATAACGATGAACACACAAAAAACTTCACTTTAAGTAGTTTTTGCTCACCAAATTACCCCCCACAACAACAACAATGCTAATTTCCTCTTGCGCCTCCAGTCTTATTTAGCAAAAAGCTAACAGTGTTGTTCGTCCCTTTTCCCTACCCTGGGGCTGAATCTCAAATGGCTCCCTGCTCCCTACATAGTGCACTATGTAGAAATTATTATACTGAATCCTGCACCCAAACAGTACAAACAAACAGCAAATTTGGGATTCGGCCAATCCGATTTTAGGACACTGGAAAAAAAACCCTACAATTATCTGTTTGTTGCCATTTATCCATGATATTCTACACGCTTACAAAAGATCCTTTAAGGGTTCTTTAGTAAAGAGAATTGTTATATTTAGAACCATGAGCTCTAAATAGAACCATTTGCATGCTTAAATGGTTCTTTACATGCTGACATGTTCTTCAAATTTATGGAGAATGTGTTAAATTATTCTACATAGAAACTTTTTGAAGGTTCTTCTTTTTGACATCGCTACAATAACAGAACCCTTTTTGAGGCTATACAAAACCATAGCTCTATACAGAACCATATGCAACACATTCTCCGTCAATCTGAAGAACCATTCCACCATTCAAAGAACCATTTAAGCATGAAAGGGTTCTATATAGAACTCATGGTTCTAAAGAGAACCATTCACTTTACTGAGGAACCCTTGAAGAACCATCTTTAAGTGTGCAGATGGAGAAGGTCTTAACATTTAATGACAATAACAAAATAATGAAATAAACATACATTTTGTTATATTTATACATTCTTATAAATATTTATACAACTTATAAGTTTCTAAACTCACTGTTGGGGTGCAAACAGACGGTGATCTGTGCAGGGTCAGCAAAGCCATCCCACAGCCGTCTTCCCGCCTCAGTTCCGGGCAGATTTAGCAGGAAAGCTCACAGAAGAGGCTCTCAGGGTGGTCAGACTTATGAAGAAAATCAGAATCCTGTTTAGAGCAATGAGGTGGAACAGTCAGCGATTACTACAAGACATTACAGCAACATATGATGCAACACACTATAAAGCTGTTGGCCCTAGAGCATGTGTAGTAACAGGAGAAGATTAATGTTTGGATTTTGTTAGGCTACTGTACAGACCAGTCAGACCACTTTCAGGCCCACCTAGAGCTCAGACAGCTCTCTTTACAGCACTGGTCATTAACATCTGCTTCTCCTGGAGATCTACCTTCACACAGCCAACACAAACCCAACACACCTGATTAAAGTAATTTATACATTCTAAAAAAAAAAATCTTTATTTGCTTGTATCAGGTGTTAGTCACTGCTCTGTTGCCTGTAGTGCCCACTTTATCAGAAACCCCTCCTTTGCAGTGTGCAGAGAGACAGACAGTTAGTATTAGTGGAGGTGGGCAATACAGCATAATTGTAATATCATCATACATGAAGTTTTAATGATACACAACATATATTTTGGGAAATACAAAGAATTGTCATGTTTAAAAATACAATCAAAAACTATGAATATAATTCAACATTTTACACACTGTGCTGCACTAAATCTAATTAAACAGGACTAATAATGCTGTCATTGAAATCAAACATGCAGTGTTTTTAAGTAGTGACAATTTCCACAATATGCTTAGAGAAGCATATTGTGACATAATATATCATGATAACGATAAATACGGTCATACTGCCCAGTCTTATATGTTAGCCATCCTCTAGTCCTTCATTAAAAGGTCACTTTCTGTATTAATATGTGCAGAAGTTTGTTCTCTATAGAGGGCACACTTAGACAAATCAATGAAACATCATTTTACTGGGGCACCCAAACTTTTACATAAGACTGGACGTTATGTATTGTTTTATAGCATTGGTCCACTCAGCAGAAATCACAATTTCTCATTACATTCCCTAGCATGCATTATACAAATGCATCCCACACCCCACATCTCAGCGGCGGTCAAAAAATGACAATTGGTGTAGTCACCGAACCAGAAGTTTTAAAAAAAAAAAACACACACCTGTGATGCAAGCTATCATTAGTGATGTAGCAATAACGTAAAACGTCGGTCACACTTTTTTTGTTTGTGAAAAGAATAATTCAGTTGAAGAATTTCTAACAGCCCACACCACATAGTAGCACTTGTAATTTTTCAAACTTTACTTCCACCTTCCAGATGCATCATCAGAAGGGGGCGTTCCTAGTCTTTAAACAGGAAATCTCACTTGGGAGACTATTGTGCCACCACTCTAAGAGGAGAGTAGGCTTGTTTACAAAAGATGTAGTAATGGTTAAATTTTGTCCCACAAGTCTTTCTAATAAAGTGGCCAGTGAGTGGAACCACAAGGTGGGTGTTTCTAATAAAGTGGCCAGTGAGTGGAAGCACAAGGTGGGTGTTTTTAATAAAGTGGCCAGTGAGTGAAAGCACAAGCTGGGTGTTTCTAATAAAGTGGCCAGTGAGTGAAAGCACAAGCTGGGTGTTTCTAATAAAGTGGCCAGTGTCGTGGAAGCACAAGGTGGGTGTTTCTAATAAAGTGGCCAGTGAGTGGAAGCACAAGGTGGGTGTTTCTAATAAAGTGACGGAGGCAAGGTGGGTGTTTCTAATAAAGTGGCCAGTGAGTGGAAGCACAAGGTGGGTGTTTCTAATAAAGTGGCCAGTGAGTGAAAGCACAAGGTGAGGTGGGTGTTTCTGATAAAGTGGCCAGTCAGCGTGGAAGCACAAGGTGGGTGTTTCTAATAAAGTGGCCAGTGAGTGGAAGCACAAGGTGGGTGTTTCTAATAAAGTGACGGAGGCAAGGTGGGTGTTTCTAATAAAGTGGCCAGTGAGTGGAAGCACAAGGTGGGTGTTTCTAATAAAGTGGCCAGTGAGTGAAAGCACAAGGTGAGGTGGGTGTTTCTAATAAAGTGGCCAGTGAGTGGAAGCACAAGGTGGGTGTTTCTAATAAAGTGGCCAGTGAGTGGAAGCACAAGCTGGGTGTTTCTTTTAAATACAGTGAATCTTATTAAGCCAGCTTCATCATCACACCCAAGAAGGTGGAGGAATTGGCACATTGGACACGTAGACTGTCATACAGTGCAGTACTCATGGCTGCTGCCTGCCACATGCCGTTCATTCCTTTCTTATGTCAGCTCCCCAGGCTTACTCGGAGCTAAAGGCTTGTATTAACTTGGCATATTTTGCACGAAACGAGCCAAGGCGTCTGATGCAACGCTATAACAGGTACAGTAAACGAACGACGCGCAGGAAAAATAATATTAATAATATTAATATATGAGAACTAAACACTGCACGGTGTTTATGGATAATGTAGATAAAATCAGGTGTCTATGATAACGTCGACGCAGCAGTTTATTGTTGTCTTTTCCTCGCATTCGCCAGCTTCTGGTTTCGAATTTTCTCGTTCCACCTTAAATGGTGCAGCTGTTACATTCTGGTGCCTGAGGCGCTAGAATGTAACTGCTGCACCATTTAAGGTGGAACGAGAAAATTCGAACAAGAAGCTCCAGTTCCTCAGAAAAGAAGAAGGAAAAAACGCAGAGGAATGAAAACAGTTCCGCTCACCTTCTCCAGAAGATCCACACAGACCTCCTCTCCCCTTCACCTCGCTGCTGGTTGATTAGTTATCCTCCTCTCCTCTCTTTCGCCAAGTTATTTTAATCCTTCTGTAAAAACTTCTGTCTGGGGTTGAAATAGCCATTTAAAGGGGAGTTGCAGCTCGTTTGAGGGAACCAGGAAGAAACGCTCGGCCGAGAAAAGTCAACATGCCCTTAAATGGAAGAGGCGGACCAGGCTGAGTTTGCCATTAAAGGGCCACAGCCTGCAGAACTGGAGCTCTCACACCGCCTCAGAAATGCCTTATATATGGTCTGGCTGTTCTTATTTACCCTGCAGAGGTGCATGAATGAAAGAGAATGAAGGAGATCACAGCAGGCAAGCTGTTCACCCCCGCAGAATATACACCGATATGCAAATCACAGTAATTTGCATATTACTGTTTCCCACTCTTTGCTTAGACTGATATCAATTGATTGCTGTAATCGTTCCTGTCCTAGTCAATCGTTGTGACTAACTGGTGATGATGTAAAGCCTGTACTGCAAAATAAGGTCCATTTATAACATTTGTGTGGGTTTATGGACTAAAAACAATCACAGTTTATATTTTAATGACCATTTTGCATCCTCTCTTTATCGCTTTAAGACTGATATATGTAAAAATAGCCTCTGTGATGATTGGCTAATTCAAAAAGCAGTCCAGGCTGAAACACTCCACATAACTTCAGTGTGAGTGGGTGGAGCTAAACTGCTGTAGGCTAAATAGGCAGATAAATGTAAATGTGTTGGTTTCATGTCATCACAAAAGCGATGAATTCAAAAACGGGCTGATTTTGCAGCGTAGTTTCCATATGTGCACTGTATGGACTGAGGACTGATCCAAGTCGGATCCAAAGCACATTTGGAAGTGCTTTGAAATGGGATTCCAATTGGATTTTTACAGATGCGTCTCAGTCTGGACACTCTGGATGCTCAAATCGGATTTCAAAGTCTCTTTTGTGTCGCTCGCAACACGACAAACAACGACGGTGTAAAATCCAAAGTGACATAAGTGCTGGGATTCAAGAAGAGCGCAAAAGATTCATGTTTGTCACTACATGATTTCAACTGGAAACCCAATTTGGACTACACATTTAAGAAAGTGTACTTCCACCAATCCGATTTGAACCATGCATGTGTGAAAGTGTACATCAACTAATTTGATTTGGACTACGCATGTTTGAAAGCTTGCGGCAATCAGTCCAATTTGGACTACACATGTACGTCAATCAGTCCAATTTGGACTACGCATGTGCGAAAGCGAACGTCAACCAATCTGATTTGGACTACGCATGTGCGAAAGCGCACATCAGCCAATCCGATTTAAACTATGCATATACGTCAATCAGTCCGATTTGGACTATGCAAGTACAGAATTGTAAGTCAACCAATCGGATTTGGACTATGCATGTACGTCAATCAGTCAGATTTGGACTAGGTATTTGTGAAAGCATTTGTCAACCAATCCGATTTGGACTATGCACGTGAGAAAGTGTACGTCAACCAATCCGATCTGGACTATGCACGTGAGAAAGTGTACATCAACCTATCCGATTTGGACTACACATGTTTAAATGCGTAGGTCAACTGATCCGATTGGAACCACGCATGCGCAGGAACGTGGTAAAATGATTTGGGAAATAACATACCTTTGCTGCACATGCGTAGTCCAAATCGGAATTCTGGTTTAAATCAGGTAATGCATCACCACCGTAGCTACGTAGTTACTGACGCCTACGTCGTTACCACGGCAACCCATGCTGATAGACTGGTGATGTCTGGACACACAAATCTGATCTAAACACTTGCAAACCAAAGTGCGGCCTCAAAAGTTCTGATTTGAGAAACAAATCTTAACACAAGCAGAGTATCTGAATAAGAAGCTGGCGAACACAAAGTCAAATTCAGCCTTGTGAAAAGAGCAACAAGAGAACATCCAACTGGTTTCTTTATAAAGAATTCTGACTACGGTGATGATTTTCTCAGTACTTCACTCCGCCCTTATGTTGAGAGGCACAAAACAGGCCTAATATTGTGAGGAAGACAGAAAAATGAATGAAGAGAGAGCCAAAAAAGGGTAAACATATGTATTACATATTCCGAGGGCAGAGGAAAAACAGAAAGGCAAAGATGAGATGCTGTCAACATAATTTCACTGATGGTGCATTTGTATAACCAAATTTCTCATTCGAGAACTGAACTGAACTGATGCCAGGAAGATGATTAGTAGTATTATTATGCCTAAATATTTCTCACTTTTAACGCTTATTAGTATATAAAGTTTAAAAATGTACCTTTTTGGAATATCCAGATTGTATCCGGATTGATTTTTGATAGTCTGGACAGCAAAAAAAACAAAAAAAACAAAACAAAACAAAACATGTAACTTTTGCAAATCGAATCCAACCCACATTTGGAGGTGGTTTGAAATGTGATGTGTTGAAAAGGTCTTTTTTCTGTAGGGCTCATTGTTTATTGAGGCCCAACTGCTCTGCATCGTTGAGAAACACTACTTTAAAGCTGTTAATTAAACAAATTCAGACCAACTTCTCTTTTACAGTCTCATCGAGCTGATTACAATGAATAAACGCAGAGTCGAGTTATTGGCCAAAAGTCGAACCCGTCTCCCAGATGCGTTGGAGTCGAAGAATCGATTCTTTTGGAATCGACTCTCCGTCACTGCTCAGACTAGCTTGCAAAGGTTAACGTCGCAATGCGCATGCGCAGTGAGAGTCCACGCTGCTGCAGAGTAAACAGAGCCGGTTAGCTCTGCGCTCTGTGACTTTGGGGGGCTTTTAAGCGCCGTGTAGCCACATTTTCACTCCTTCTTTCATCGGGCAGCTGTATCTTCTTCACCATGAGCGCGCAGCCTGTGCTGAGAGTGTTCGTGACGAGGAGGATTCCTCAGGAGGGACTGGAGCTCCTGCAGAGAGCGGCAGTGTACGCAGGTTTACCTACAGCAGCTGTGCAGACACGCACAGCTGAGAGAGACTCAGTTAAGAGTCCACAGGACGCTAAAACTGATTTACACAGCTTCTCAAACGGAGCAGCTAAACGAGCTTCAGACACAAGGTCTTTATCTGCTGTAGAGCTCTGCAGCTTCACTGACCTTCGCTCAGTTCCAGCAGGTCCTGCTGGAACCACAGCCTGCTGCAGACGGTTATTATTACGGAGCCCTGCTGGTGACATCAAGTATAAATACAAATAATGCGTGGCCACGCCGTATTAACGCGTGGGAACGAGTTGTCGTTTTGATCCCTGGGAATGAGATCCTACGGAGCTCTGCTGGTGACGTCGTGTATAAATAGAAATAACGTGTATTGACCCGTAGGAACGAGATCCTAATGCGTGGCCCCGACTTAGTAAGGCGTGGTAACGAGGTCATGCCTTATTAAGCTGTGGTCAAGGCTTAATTATCTCATTCACAAGCCTTACCAAGTTGTAGCCACACACTAGGATCTCGTTCCCACGCCTTACTAAGTTGTGGCCATGCATTATTTTTATTCGTACAGGATGTCACTAGCAGGGCTTCATAAGATCCTAATGCATGGCCACGACTTAGTAAGGTGTGGTAATAAGAACATGCCTTATTAAGCTGTGGTCAAGGCTTAATCATCTCATTCACATGCCTTACTAAGTTGTGGCCATGCGTTATTTTTATTCATACTGGATGTCACTAGCAGGGCTTCGTAAGATCCTAATGCGTGGCCGCAACTTAGTAACACATGGGAACGAGATCCTAATGCGTGGCCGCAACTTAGTAACACATGGGAACGAGATCCTAATGCGTGGCCGCAACTTAGTAACACGTGGGAACGAGATCCTAATGTGTGGCCGCAACTTAGTAAGGGGTGGGAACAAGATAGTTAAGTCACAGCTGTGACTTAGTGAGGCAGGCATGGGAACAAGATCATGCCTTAGTAAGCTGTGGTCAAGGCTTAATTGTCTCATCCCCATGCCTTACTAAGTCATGGCCACGACTTAATCATCTCGTTTCCAAACCTTACTAAGCCATGGCCCTGCGGGATGTCACTAGCAGGGCTCTGTAGGATCCTGATGCGTGGCCTCGCAATATCAACGCATGGGAATGAGATCCTAATGCGTGGCCATGACTCAGTAACACTTGGGAACAAGATCCTAATGTGTGGCCACGACTTAGTAAGATGCGGGAACGAGATCATGCCTTATTAAGCTGTAGTCCCATCCCATTCACATGCCTTATTAAGTTGTGGCCACACATTATTTTTATGTATAGCATTAGTCTTTACACTACAAAACATGTAGATTTCAATCCTTTTGAAAAAACCCATAGAAACCATTAAGTGTTTCTGTTGGTTCCTGATGGTTTTGTAATGTGTTTTGGCTTTTTATTGGGTTGATATCAAAGTGTAAGGGTCATATTGGTTTAACAGGTGACCAGTGGCTGATTTTAAATGCATTTGATGGTTTCCTAATCAGATATTAAGGTGTTCTACAGGTGACAAGTTCTCTCTTTTCAAAATCATTAAGCCAATTCCCATTAGAAAGCAAAACAGTTAGGTTTTAATCCTAATGGTATCCAACAGTCCATTTTCGGCAGGGGTTGGCAAGTGAAATTAAATCTAGTCAATATGGTTAATACTTCTTGTTTTGAGTTTTCTGTAAGCTTATTAAGAGATTTAACTTTTTTCTAGACAGTTTTACTTGTTTTAAGTGGTTGTTGTAAGTCAGATTGTCTGTATATTGGCAGATAATGCAGCTCATCTGAAGCATGTTTCTTACAGCAAGCAAAATTAGAGTATTTAAATTACTAAAATCACTTAAAACAAGTAAAAATGTCTAGAAAGAAGTTAAATAATCAAATAATAAGGTTATATCAGTCTCAAAATGAGACACATTGGGTATATTGAATAGATTTAAGGCAACTTCATTTGCTAAGATGTCCTGATTCTCTCTGTGTGTCTGTCTTTCCTTGTCAAACATAAACTATGTTCTGCAGCAGTTTGTCAGAAATTAACTTTTTATTTGATAATTTCGATGTAGCATCTCAAGCTAATGGCATGCTATGTTCATAAATAACATCTTATTTCCTTGAAATTATGACTTAATATCTCAAAATAATGAGTCCCCCGCAAAATTTTGACTCAGTAAGAAGTATCTGAATAGAATGGCTTACTAAGTCGAAATGGCATTTTTCTCAAAAGTCGAAATAACCTCTTGTCTTTAAAATTCTGACTTAATGTCTAGAAAAAAGGATTTATTACCTGAAATAATCACTTGAAAACAAAAATATGATGACTTTGCTTTTTAATATTTATAATATAATAACTTATTATCTCTAATTAATCACTGATTTTCACTGATGATGTATATGT
>JAILXH010269833.1:40656-51884 GCA_023558415.1 Piaractus mesopotamicus | reverse complement strand
AAATGAGTACAAGAAACACATTTCCAGCACCTTTTAGTTGCCAAAGACACATCATAAATAACATTATTTGCTCTTTAAAGGGTTAAACTGCCATTGTAAATTTATAAATAAAAAATGATTTCATTTAAAAATGACAAAAGAACATGAACTGAATCGCTAACAAAAATTAAGTCACTGAAACCAAAAAGTGACTTTTTTAAGTGTCTCATAAAGAAGGTATGTGTCTTTATAACACCACCCTTGAGATACCTCTTAAACCACAACGAGACCCCCATGGACGTCATGACCCCCAGGTTAAGAACCCCTGCTTTAAAGGACAGCAGCTAGCAAAGCAAAATAATACCAAAGTGCTACTTCAGTAACCCTGTGTCTGTGTTTAAGCAGGTCAGGCTATCAACTGCTGGAGGTACAGCGAGCAGGACAGGAAGCTTTTCGTCTCACTTTCGTACTTCTTCACAAACTGTCAAGTAAGTGCAATGCTAAAAGTGCAAGTGTGCACAAACATAGAGCCTGTTTACACCAGCAGTCTATCACAAGCAGAATGTTTTGTTGAGCCTGTTAACTTTAACCTCAGCTTGTTCTAATTTTCTGTCTCATGATGTTGAATCATTTTTTTTCACCAGTCTACATCACCATGGCAACTTGTGCTGCAGGCCTAACCTGCTCCAGGGCAGACTAAGTCCAGAATTTCAGATCGTAAATAGCTCTCGAACCAATCAAGGCTGAGCTTCTGACCAGTCAGGGACAGCTGTGTGACAGAGGAGGACCCCTCCGGTCCTATTTGGGTCAATTAAAAGCAGTTATTATTCTGATAAGCACTAACACAGTGGATGTAGATACAGTGTTGTTTTTTTTACTGTTATAAATTCTTTGTTTTCTACATATTTAGTTAGATTTCTTTTTTCCTTCTTTGAAAAACAAGCTCTTCTCCTCATGTTTTATGTGGTTGTGTCATAAATGTTATGCTTTCATGGGCACACGTGAGGATAAATCACAGCCTGAGCCTCTAAGTCTGGGTAAACTGAGTAAGCTGATAGCCACTGTCATAAAACGAGTTAACCACACCTGTGTTTGATTTTCTGAAACAGAAACTTCCCCCTGATCGTTTCATGAATTGAATCCCGATCAGATTTCAACCACACGTTAATCAGGTTTTTATTACACGGAATACATTTGGTAGTCAAATCCATCTCCAGTGAGTCGGGTTGAAAGTGCGCAGTGTGCAAATTGTCTCAACACCACAACCAAGCACCCGATTTGTTCCTCGTCTCAGTTTTTTGTCTTCTTTTACGCAAAAGATGGTTGCTGCCAAGAAAATTGCAAATGTGCACGCTGTTGATTTTTCCCTTAGAGGAGCAATTTGTAAGATTTTTGGTTTAAAACATTACAAAAATTATCAACAAAATGTGAAGAAATGGCAATTTTTACATTATGTCAAAGACATAATGCAATACATAATGTGTAACATTGCAGAGATATCTACTAAAGTTAGCATGCTAAACAGCTAGCCCCAGCCTGTCCTGTCTTGTAATACCACGTTGTACCTCAAGAGGCGATAATGAGTCACTATAGCGTCGAGTCTGCCATCAGTCTAACGTGGGAGGCTGAAGAACTAGCAGCCCACTCCCAGCAAGAAACCACAAACAGAAGAATGAAATAAATAGAAGAAAAACAAGAGTTAGCATTGGTGCTGCTTTCCACCGCTGCAGCTCTTGGCAAGAAGAGGTGAAGTTTGATGTTGAACTTGCAACATTTCTTCTAGATTGGTAATTAAACAGGGCAGGAGTGAAGAGGAGGAGGAGAGACTGTGTGGAGTATGAATTCGACAGGTTGTGTCATCTTACATATTGCTCCTTTACAGGCTCACATCATGGAAAATGGATACATTTTCCTTACATTAATGTAGTACGTAAACATGGCTAAAGTTTCAAAAAGCAAGTTTGCCCCACCCGTCTGTGCGGTCCATATACGGAAACTGCAAAAACAGGCCGTTTTGAGTTCATTGTTTTTGTGTTGTTACAAGAAACAACTGATTAAAATATATCCATCTACTGAGCCTACAGCAGTTTAGCCCCGCCCACTAATGCTGAAGTTATAAGGAGTGTTTCAGCTTTTTATATGAAACAGGGAAGTCAATCAGAACCGACCTCATTTACATATATCAGGCTCAAAGGAACAATAACAAAAACAGCCTGTTGAATTGAGTTGTATAGTACGGAGCCCTGCTGATGACATCCCGTATAAATGAAAATAATGTATGGCCACACAGTTGTAACCCTTGGGAACAAGATCTTAATGCGTGGCCATGACTTAGTAAGCTTAAGAAGGCATGGTCTCATTCCCGCGCCTTACTAAGTCGTGGGCACAACTTAATTATCTCCTTTTGCTGCTGCATTTTCTCGGCTCCAACTAAATATTGCTGTGTATTGTGAAAAGAATTTAGTGTTGTGTTGTTTATTTCTGTAACTTTAGTTAAACTTTTTTTTTTCTCTCTGTTCATAAAGGTCTTCCAGGAGGTGCTGAATTCTCTTGAGTGTCTGTGAGAAAGACGGACCGCAGAGTCAAACTCAGCACAGCAAAACCATTCAAACTGCACCGAAGATATATTACAGCTGCACTTTACCACTCCATAGACTACCATTCGTGAAATCTGGGTAAAGGCCAGTTTGAACATGTTAGTATGTTAGTATTTGTATGTAGACACAATTTGCAGTTTCGCGCTGCTGAATTCAGCCCTATTTGTACAGGCTGTGGTTCACTGGAGCTTCATCATGTAAAAAGTGACTTCATAGCAAACTTACAGCACAGAAAAACATTCATAGTCAGGGCTGAGCATTGAAATTTACCATGTTTATGTTCTACTTCAGTACTAATATATGTCCCTAAGTACCAATTTCTAATTTTTTCAGTAATTTCACTGGCCAACAAGCTTGCTGGTTCCAAAATCTGGCCTTCTGATTGGCTCGCTTAAGTACATTCCCTATGCATGCTTTTAATTTCGGCACTTCTTGATTAGCCTGCAGTCCTTTATGGTCAGTAAATATACCCACTTACACCCACCCTCATTTCTGGTTTAAGGGCAGTTCCACTGATTTTTCAAAATTGATGCATTATAGAAATGGTTGATGTAAACAAAGTCATTCAGGGTGGTTTGGTGTGAAACGCTCTGTTCTAGAGAAACTAGAGTCAGAATTGTTCACAGTGTTGGTGATAGGAACGAGATGTCCACCTCTCAAAGCTCCCTCACAGAAAGTTTTAAGATTTTGAGAAGGTTTTAGCCAAAACCTATTTTTTTGAATTCCATTTATGGCTGAAAATATTCCCAAAATAAAAACCGATATTTTAAGATTTCCCACTATTTTACCATCATCAACATTCCATATAAAACTCTGAAGACGTGTAGATTGACTGGTGGTTTTGGATAGTAAATAAAATGGTTATATTTGTGTTGTAGTCATGGAAACTCCTAGTTAATATCACCACCACTGTAAAGAAATCTGAACCATTTCACACCAAACCACTCTGAATCACTCTGTTTACATCTCAAACACTGAATTACTAATACATTTTGAAATGGTTGAATTTACATTTAACCCCCCCCCAATAGTCAATCTGCGTATGAGTGTTAAAAAGGTTTACCGCACATGGCCCTGTTCATGATTCAGACGTGTCAAACAGTTGCACATGAATAAAACACAATTGCTGTCTTTCAGTTTGCTTCTTTTGGCTTGAGTCGAGTTGACATAACACGTTTTATTAATGTGCAGCTGTTTCACACATTTGAATCATGCAAATTCATAAGCAGCGAGTATATTTAGATGACACCACATGTGGGATTTGCCGCAGTATCTCGCAGCTGTGCATAAACTGTTTGATTTGTGGTGCCTTTACTCGTCCAGCTTTAGAATGCATCGCAGCCTGATCCTATACTGCTACATCTGTTAGTAAATCCACGCTGGCTGTATCCAGTCTTACTCAGCCAGGCCACGCTCGCAGATGCCCCTCCATATCCTCCTCCCTGCTGTTTGCTTGGGAGCTGGACAGTTTGTGCCAAAGCTTTTCAGCTCTGGCTTTGAGGACTCTGTGCGCTGTATGTTTGCTCTGGTCTAATGCACCTGATTCAGCTCATCAGGTGATTCTAAAACTGTTCATGAGGTGAGTTGGGTACATTTGATCAGGGGGAAGGATATGCAGTGTGGAGTTTCAGTTTTTCCTGTATGTAGAATAGTTACATAATGTGCTATGTTTCTGTTACGTTGTGTTACATTTCGTTTGTGCCTTGTAAACATGGCTTTAAAGGGGAACACCTGATAATTACGATGTAAACTGTCATTCAGAGTGGTTTGGTGTGAAATGCTCTGTCAGAAACTTACCGAATCAGGGTAGTTCATAGTGGTGGTGATAGGAACCAGATGTCTGAAGCCTTTATAAGCTCCCTCACTGTAAGTTATTACAAAAAGTGGTTATGAATACACCTGCTTGACATGTCTGAGACCTTTTTTAATGATAGTTTTGGCCAAATTTTAAACACACGTTCACGGCAGAGGGAGAAAACTTGATTTTTCAGATTTTCCACTGTTTTACCATGTGACATAATTTTCAGAGGGTTTTAGCCTAAAATTTAGTATTTATTTAATCCATTCATGGCTGAACATTCCATGTATAACTCAGAAGACACGTGTAGGTTCACTGTTGGTTTTGGATAGTAAATATCTGTATTTGTGTTGTAGCAATGGTGACCCCTGGTTCCTGTCACCACCACTGTGAAGAAATCTGAACAATTTCACACCAAACCACTCTGAATCACTCTGTTTACATACACACTGAATTCTGCAGAAATTTGGCCACATCATTCGAATTTGTGTTCAGTTTGAACAAGAAAGTTGTGATTTTGTTGTTTGAGACAGTTTAATCCAAGGATGCAGCCATATGGGAATTGCGGGCCGATGAGGTTATCCAGTATTTTTCCCATGCATATCAATGCAAATCCTTATTTTGATAAACATTTCTAAAATGTAGCTCTACTTGAATTAGCATAACAGAAGGACGTAACATTTATTAATAGGGGGTTAAAAATGCAGTGAAATGATTAAAGTGCAGATATTTTAGTGTCCACCTCATCTAAACATTCTGATTTTCAGGAATACAATAAAGCCAATACAGTGCAAAAGTCTGAGGCACCTGAATGCATTATTTAAAGCCGTGTAGTTTGGCAGTAAGTGCATTTTTGCTTGTAGAAACACCATATATCATTAGAATGGATGCAAATGAGCATGAATACAGTAAAACATGACACGAAGGTCATATTTTGAAAAATACTGATGTCTTGTAAGCTAGTTTGAAGAACAAAGTTAGGTTCCAGATTTCTCCTGGATGCCTCCAGCTATCACACAGATGTGTTAAATCACCTGAGCATTTGTTTTACCATAATGAAGTATTGATTAGCCAAACCAGGTTTTGGATGATAACTACAAGTAATACTGGACTTCATTGAGGAGAGGGCAGGGCATTGACATACATAAAATCACTACTTACTGTATTAATGCTGTTTGTATTGATGCTAACATTAGTGTTTTTCTCAGGTGCCTAAAACCTTTGCACAGTACTGCACACAATCAAATATCGGTTTAAAATATTGGTCAAATCTAAACATATGTCCAGTGCCGATACTCTTTCTTTAAGTGAATATCTGCCGATACTGATATATAACAATCATCACAGATTAAAGCCAGTGATTGGCTGATGAGTGTCTTTGCTAGTTAAACAGAAATGAGTATATTGTGAGCTACAACAGCAGATACACTGTGTGTCCAAAAGTCTGTAGACACCAGCGTTTCTTCTGAAATGAAGGGTATTAATAGTGAGTTTGGGCTGCAGTAACAGCCTCTACTCGTCTGGGAAGGCTTTATACTAGACATTGGAACATTGCTGTGAGAGGATTTGATTGAGTTAGTGAGGTCAGGTACTGATGTTGGATGGTCAGTTCTGGATCACTCCAACTCATCCCAAAGGTATTGGATGGAGCTCCATCACTCCAGAGAACACCGTTTCACTGCTCCACAGCCCAATGCTGGGGGGCTTTATACCCCTCTAGCCCACGCTTGGCATTGGGCATGGAGACTGTAGGCTCATGTGCAGCTGCTCCAGAGCGTCCATTCTATTGGTCATTGCTTTTCTATGGAGATTATATAAAGCTGTTTCTGCACCTTAAAGCAGCTAAATTCACTAATTAGTAGAGGCTGTCTGGATGCTTTTGGATATATAGTGTAGATCACACTGTCTGATTCCTCCCTGTGATTTTAATTATATAATCATCAGTCAGGTGGAGTGTGGGCTTTGGAGAAAAGCTGAGGATGACGGTACACCACATCGAGCCATCCCTCCTTTTTTATTTTAGGTTTTTATTTATGATTGTGCTCATTTTTCTTCTGTTCTCTTGATTGAGGCTTGTCATCAAGTGGTATTAGGGTCACTTGATGACAAGCCACTTGATGACAAAACTGACCCCAGATGTCCCCCTCTCTGTGTCCAGCTAGCTTGCAAAGGGAATAAGATAAAGAGGAATCCTTTAACATTTCAGTTCTGCGCCTGATAGAGACCAAATATTATATTGATAGGGAAAAATGAAAATCTATATTTGGGTTATTGAGAATACGTGAGCTTCGTATGATTTTCTTTATTTTGATGTACTGTTTTAATCTGATGACTCGAGTTATGAAAATATCCGTTGTTTTTATGTTTGTTTTTATACACGTTTAATAAAAACATATTGATATGAATTTGGTTTGAACATGTATGTCCTTCTTTTTACTTTATATTTTTATTGTGTTCATTTTGCCGTTAGCGCATGGCCACTTGGCCAAAATAGTGATTATTGATCTGTTTAATCCTGTGCAGCACATGAGGAATTCAAGACTAGTAAGAACTTGTGTGTTTTGTGTCCTAATCGGTTGGTAATATGCAGCCCGAAGCGCTGAAGCTGTTTAATGCTTTCAGTTCGTTTTAGGTAGCTCAGTTTAATCCCTGAAACTCCAACGATCACAGTATGCACACAAATCACCCTTCACCTTATTTGATCACTAAAAATAAGTAAAATCGATAGAAATATGTTGAGTAGTCTTGCATATCGTCGCTGTCCAACACACTTCAAAAAGATGGTGCTTCAGTGATTCTTTAGTAAAGAAATTAGCTCTATATAGAACCATGAACACTGAAAGAGCTCTTTGTATGATTAAAGCGTTCTTTGCATCATGAAAGGGTTCTTTAGATTGATGGAGAGTGTGATTTCTGTATAGAACCTTTAGTATTAGGGGTTCTATATAGCACCAAAAATGGTTCTTCTATTATTACAATGTCAGGCTTGTTACAGTAAAAAAAAAAGCCCCTTTGGTGCTATATAGAACCCTTTTCAAAAAGGCACTATATAGAACCATCTACACCACATTCTCCATCAATCTGAAGAACCCTTTCATGATGCAAAGAACGCTTTAATCATGCAAAGAGTTCTTTGCGTGTTCATGGTTCTATATAGAACCATTGTCTTTACTATAGAATGCTTGAAGAACCATCTTTTTAAGGGTGAAAGAAAAACAAGTATCTCCAGAATAGTAAGTCCTTTACTTTTAATGTAAGTTAATATAAAAAGATTCAATTCCAAGCAAATTTGGATTGTTTCGGTTGATCCATTTATTATGAAATTTGCACACAATGTAAAGGACAGCTGCCATGTTTAAATTATGTAGAAAAGTAAAATTCGACAAATATACACTGTTAGAAATAAAGGTTCTGTGCAGGTACATTTTTCATTCATTAAGGTTCAAACAATGTAAATGTGCCCTCAAAGGTCCAACAGTGGTTTTAAGGTCTAATTATGAACCTTAAATAATTTTTTCCAGGTGAAACGTTCACATTTGTACCTTTACATAACTTAGTGTTTCAAAACAGAGCAAAAAAATAAATAAATAAAAAGCCTGGAGACGAGACGGGGTGTGTGGAGTCAACACAACTTAGAAAATATAATTTCAATGGATTATGGTACAGTTCTGTTCCCTGATTAAAGGTACTGAGATGTACCCTTGAGGGTTCCACCCCACAGACAAAAGGGGTACTGCCCCAGTGACAGTTTAGTACCTTTATTTCTGAGAGTCTGCAGATACATGTTTTTCTTTGGGCAGCAACAATATATTACCTACATGTAAATTGAAAGGACATGTTCTGCAAAGTCAGCCTGCAATCAGAATAGACCTTTTTAACCTTGTTGGTTAATTACCTGGTCATATTAAGCACAATCATTTAAAAGACACTGTACTGTTTTCCCTGTGATCTACATCAACATGTAGCCCCACCTCTAAAACATCTCATTTTTTATTGTTTCACTGTGTATGGAATATTATATAGTTATGCTGTTCTATATTATAATATTTTATGCTGTTCAGTATAAAAATTACTGCTCTGTACAGCAGCTCCATAGAAGCCCATTCATTTTGGATTTGCTCAGGAGAATTTGCATAATCAGAGTTCCCCAAAGTTGAACTCGAAGGAAAAATGTATTCGTTCAAAAAAGTTGGGATGCAAAACTAATTATCGCAACAGATTCTGTTGAAATGAATGCATTTTTGCTTGTAAACCACTACTGCACTTTACGCAGTATCCTATGTAGGGGCCCAAACATGATTATTTTATATTCAAGTATGAATATAGTACTTTATTTTAATCAGGAGACATGATAGAACATCTTTTGATTCATTCCCCTTTTTTGACAAACACTGTTTAAAAAAAAAAAAAACACACTCATGGCACTCAGTTGGCTTGGGGGGCCCTAATCTGCTTCCGCTTGAGGCAGGAACTTGTGGCCCTGGCTGGTAGAATCCTCTCTTCAGTCTAAACTGAACAGAGAAGGTGAATGAATGTCATTCTTCGCCAAAGTTGCCAGTGGGAATATCAAAAAGTTGTTAAAGGCACCTTTAATGGGCGAGATTGAAATTTGTTCTATAAATGGACTCGTTTTGATTTAACACAGAGTTAATGATGGTAATGACAGAAATTACTTCAGAGCCATTAGACGCAATTAGCCATGCTTCCAGGCCCATGGATGGGGATCCATAAATTGAGACGGTAATTTTCTCACAGCTGTCAGTGGAAGATGAAGTGCACTGGTTTCTGAAATGTGCAAATGCTCCTGGGTCATTAGCGTACTGTACATAACCAACATGAGACTTACGGCGTTTTTTAAATTTATTTATTTTCCAAATTAAATTAGTTCTCGGCTTGAACAATGCGCATTAATAGGGTTTAATGAAATGTTGCACTTTTTCCCCTGTTTGCACACCTTTGACGCTCAAGTGCAAACTTGAATTCAGTGGTTTGGTGTAACTGTAATTCTGAGAAGTGTGCACTAGATGGCAGTAGAAGACAGTTCATTTTCAAGGCATGCTTGCATTAGATTGAAAATGAATTTAAATGTGATACTGAAGTGGGACAGTATGCACTGCTTGTCATCACTGGTCATTTATAATAACCTCTAAAAGCCTTCCTTTTGCAATTTAAATTTGTTCAACAGGCCTGTGCTGCAGTATTAAATATTATTTCATATTCTCTTTGAATGGAGATCAGCCAAGACATGGTCAGCATCTGAAGTCTGCTTCATTAGTTGTGCACTGAAGCTATGAGGCTAATGTAGCTAATAGATAGTGTAAGCTTATAGCCAACAATTAGTTACTCATCACACAAAGACGTGCTCATGTGCTTTCTGACGACATATGACATACTGCAGTCATCTGTATATACATGGACAAGGACAAAATCAGGCTTTAGCATGTTTGCTACTACTGTTTTTAGCTAACAGTGTCTTATACAGTGTCAGAAACCACATAATCAAGCCTATTAGAGATACTTAACAACTCTACACGCTTTGAGGAGAGTCTATGATGAATTAGGCATGTAATTAGCACCATGCTAATCTGGCAGCTGTAAGCTTTCAATATTTATTAGCTTTATTAGCCTCGTAGCTCCAATGCTAAAACTAAAGAAGTGAACTTCAGACACCAAGCATGTCTTGGCTGATCGAATACGTTTGGGGTAAATGTGTAAGTTTGTTTGATTTTGAGTGATTGATTAATTTGGTAATTTAGCTCGTCACCCAGCGTGGTCTTGCTGGTTGACCAGCGTACCAGCATCCGAAACACAACATGCACTGGTTTTTCTAGCAGGGAAGGAAAAGGCCTTTTTATAAAGCTGCTAGTTCTCTCTCTCTGTTGCAGTGCAGGCTGCAGTGAGCACACTTCATTAAAGACTGCTGACACCTCCCTGCCTCCTGTGAAGAGAGGGGATTGGCCTTCCTCTCTAAATCTCTCTCTCTCTCTGTCTTTCTAAATCAACACCACTATCCACCTGACCACATAGTGGTCTTCTCTCTCTCTCCATGGGCTTCTGACCGAGGCTGAGGTTGAGATGGCTGGTGCTGATAATGCAGGTGTGTTAATTGACCACTGAAGTTGTGTCTGTCAGCTTTCTGTAATCAGTGTCATGTCCATAATACTAAGTCCAGGTCTAGGCTGGTTTTCTTTATGATGAAACAAATGTGATTTTTGAAAATTGCCTCCATCACATCTTGACCCAGTACATTCTGTCCCACGTAGGGGAGAACAGGGCACAACACATTTTGTTTTTTGTGGAATAATTGTAAAACTATATAGTGGGAATAATCATGTTTTTTTTTTTTTATACAAGCAACATATACAGCTCTTCTACAAACAAACAGTTGAACTTTGTTTCTAGCTCCTACTGTTCATGTACAATTCCACCAAAAATGAGAGGAAGTGCAGTGTTACAGTTTAGCCCATTGGTGGGTTCACTGTAACAGACAGAGGGTCAGTTTAACACCTGCTAGAAAGGTCTGATGAATCAGTGCAGACAAAGTTAATTCAACATAGTTCTACGTTGTAAGAAACAAGTATGTTTCCCAACCATACTGCATTATATATTATCATCTATAAGACAAACAGACAGATCACCTGATAGATACACATACATCAAATTATATATGAAAACTGACTTGAGACTGTGTGTCAAACAATGACAGATTTATTTTTTTGTCCAGTGAAGAACAACAAATAAAAACATCACACATCAGTAAAATATGGCACACTGTTTCTGAATAACTACAGCTTTACCAACTGTTAATGTCAGTTTACATTAATATACTTACACCGATCGGGCATAACAATATA